>CAVNYN010251139.1:0-11612 GCA_963692815.1 Nyctanthes arbor-tristis
CCCCCAAAAAAAAAAAAAAAAAAAAAGGGAACACTTGTATAGTATAATTAATAACCACTTGTTTTATGTAATACGCACATCAGATAAATAGTTACTCAAACAATCTCATCTCAAAAGACACTTATCACTATTTCAGGGGAAAAAAAGGAAAAAGAAAGAAGGACACTCATCACACGAAGTTGCTGGCTTGCAGCTCCCCTAATTAGAGGGTTACAATACATAGCACGACTGACCGTCCTATGTTTCTTTATGCAGCATCGTCACTAATTAGAGGGTTATAAAGCACGACTAGTACCATTAACATACCCTAAGTTCTCTAGTTTTTGTCTTGGACGAAATAATTCCTGAAACCCAATAGTAATCCAATTAAAGACATTCTAACTCAATCAAGAACCTAAATACATCTTCAACACCTTTAATTTAACAATAAATTAAATTCCATAAATCTACATATTGATTCGTGATTTTACCAACAAAGTAGAATATGTTATAGCTAGAAAACCATTCGTCTTGGTCAAATGAACCTCACCAAAAGGCCACGTAACCTACAAGCTTGATCAACCATCTTCTTTCTTAAACCTTATTATTACCCACGCCTCCCCCAGGATACATTCAACATGAGACCAGAATCCCCGTAACATGATGCTTTTCGGATGCTAACACACAAAAGAATAGGAATCAGCATAACAGTCACGGCAAGATGCTTATACAAAACATGTTTAGCTTCGACTCTTGTTTAACACAAAAAGATGACGTCTCGCCATAAACACAAAAGGTGGAGTATTTATCTCCATACATAAGCTTAGAATTTTTTTCATATTTACACAAGATCCCTGTGTCTGTCACTTGTTCAAACTCACACCAAACTCCATGCGGTCAGTATTGTGCACTATCCGCTCCTCTCTGTGTATTGTACAGCTCATCTGTATTTGCCACCGGAGCCACATCTAAGGATTATTTTCTGTAAAAATGTCCAAAAGGGAGATGGCCTGCAGCATTAAACACACAACATAAGACGTTAGGTCAAGGTTTTGACAACTAATCACGTTGTTTTAAGTATATCTTCTTCTGGTTATTCTAAAAGAAAGATTACCTCTGGCACACTCAGCTCAAGTCGAAACTTGGGACCATCATAATGGTGAAGAATTGGTCTGAAAGAGTCCTCTTCCAAAGGCTCACACAGCTTCCTTGTCACCACACGCACCTGAACAATAATCAAGTTCCCTTCATATATCTCACTCTCATGTAATATCCAAAAATAACTGACATCCTCAAGGCAAAACTCTATACCAGTAATTCCCAAACAATGAGCTCTCATACTAATCTCCGAAAATATCCCTCTTAAATTATGGTTAGGAATTAAGAACAAAGATTAAAGATAACAAAAGTTTGTAACAAACACATACAACAGTGCGTTGGGAATAAGGTCTGACTATATACCTGAGCCGGGAAGCGTGATTCACCAGCGTTTTTCTTGTCCTCCCAAGCTGTTGGATCGATATTCGTGCCACCAAAGCTTGCAGCCTGACAAGATTGGTTAGCATATGATTAGTATTTATAGTATTGATTGGAAGATTTATCTTAATAAGCATTAAACACAACGAACTAACCTCAAAGATTCCATGGAGTTGGTGGGTTGAATAGTTGTAGAGGAAGAGAGGCAATCCTGGGGTTATTCCTCGGACTGAATCTCGGTAGCGAGGAGGCAGGCCTGCAATTCAACATCAGAGCAAATTCAGATTAGATTGCTAGAATCAGCTAAATCCTTTAATCAAAAAGACAACTAAAGAACCTTCCCCCAACCAAAAAAAAAAAAAAAAAACTAAAGAAAGATTCAATTATCTCTCAAACATATACTTCGTCTTCAAACCTAGGATTATTTCAAGGCCAACGCCAAATTGATTTCTATAGCTGAAATTCAGAGTAAAGTTAATCTCAACAGAACAGACACAGACACACCCCTGAGTTCCTCATTAAAAAGCCTAAAAGACACCTGCAGATCCTATCAAGCATGATGAGCATGTTTGTACTACCAAACTGCTTAACTATTAACCAAAATTTTGATCTTTTTGCATCAAAAACAAAAGGAAAAACAGCCCTACAAACTCAAAACAATAACAGACACCTTTAAGAGGAAATATTACATTCTTCTACAACAAAGTGTACTAATTTTATAGAGAAATCCCAAAGCAATTCTCCAAAGAAATCCTGTGCTAATCAGATCATCCAAAGTTTAGTAATCACATATGATCTCTTCATAACACGTAAAAAAATGAACCTCTTTCCAGTAAACTGCCTGATTCGATCCCTACATTGGAATTGCAAAATCAATCCGACCAGATAAACATCTGGTAGCACAACATAGGACATTAAAGAGATCTCGAACACTGACCAAAACACCAAAACCGGGATTTTTGTAACTTCCAGTTCGACATTAACCCATATGAATTCACACATCAACGGTAGAAATTCTTGATAAATTTTGATTTAATCACAACATAAAAATCTCAAAGAAAATTACATAAAAGGATAACTTACCAAAGAGCTGGCGATTGAGATTTTCTTGCATTGTATCATTGTTGCAAACAAAAATATACCCACCAACTGTCTCATTCCTGGGCAGAGACTCCGATGGCGGCAAAGTCTTGAACCTCTTGTCTGTAGCATTTCTATTTTCACCATTATTGTTACCGTTGTTATCCTTGTCCTTATCCTTCTCCTTGCTGTTCTTATTTTTCTTTCCAGTTTTACCTCCGGTATGACCATGCCCATTTTCCTCCTCAATTTTCCCTCCCTTATTCACCTTTCCATTTACCACAACGTTGGTATTGTTAACATTCTTACCCTTGTTGAATTTGTTGAAATTCAGTGAGGGGCTTGAATAAATCCCTTTATTGAATCCTCCATTGAGACCGACGGTCGCGAACCCAGCATTATTATTCCCAGTTTTCCACCCATCGTTGCTGAATCCGACGTTAAAATCGTTAAAATCGGGCTTCAGGCCGGTATTGACTGGGTTGAAACCTTGATTGATCGAATTGACAGAGTTCAACTCACCACCGACTCGTACATCGAAGTTCTGCCGCTCCTCTATCGGCCGCTTGGAGGTATAGTTGGTGCTCCATATTGAATCATTCAGCGACAGACTCGCCAAATTGTTCGTCTGTAAACGCAGATTATCGCTAAATTGCCAGAACTGATTACTGCTGTCCATTTTTTCACCCCTCTAGCTAATTCTTCACAGTTTATTATACTGGTTTTGAAGAAGAAATCACAAATTGAAGTATGAGAATACAACACCGGCAAGAATTGGAAAGGGGTTTGGTATATATGGAGAGAGAAAAGGCGAGAAATTTCTAGGAAACTGAAAATAACGCGTATATACTATATACAGTGGAAAGTAGTTTTCAGAAATGGAAAATATTGGGTACCAATTAATTGGTGAAGGTGAGCAACGGGGTTTTGACGATGTGTAGAGAGAGGAGAGTAGAAAGTATGGTAAAGTGAGAAAATTTTCTTCCTCCCTCTGCCCCTCTTTTTTTTTTTTCTTTTTTTTTTTTTAAATTAACTCTTTTCTTTACCATTTAAAAAGGGATTGCAGGAGGGGGATTGATCTTTGGTAAAGGATGTAGGAAAATTTTTGCTGGACAAAAAAAAGACAAAATATTTGACAAAATTGACAAATATTGTGCGTAATTAGTATTGATGTAAAAGCGATGTGATGTGTTGAAAAATAAAATTGTGTCATGTGTCAATTTTGTTAAATTTTTTGTATTTATTTGTGTTTAAATAGCACAATTCATGGATGTAAGCGCTATTGAATATTATATTAGACCACAAAAGTCTAGAGGTGAGAAAATTTTCAAATAGTATGGGGCTATTCTAAAGCTACTAAAAGACTCAGCAGTACAAGCAAATGAGAATGAAAACAAAAGATACATGGGTTCTAATTTATCAATTAAGTGGGACTGTATCTACAGGAAGTATTAATTAATAGAAAAAAATAAAATACTCATGATCAATGGTTAATTAAAAATCCACATGTATATCGAAATCAAATTAAATAATAAGTTAAAAGTCCATAATTTATATGTGAATTTTTAATTAATTTAGAGTACCAAGACATTTCAAAAGTATAAGAGTTTTCTCTGTCACTTAATTAATATTTAGTGCTCTTAAAATACTAGATATGGTCAATAGAATGGAAAAGGGCGTATACTCGATCTTCATAATTTTGAATTGGATATGTATCATCTTTGGTCAATTTAAAAAGTTATTGAAACTTTCTTCCAATTATCCCTTTATTATTTTTTTTAAAATATTTGGATATATATTGTCTTTGCAATTTCAAACCTTGTGGAATACTACTGATCATTACATTCTATTCCCCCCCCCCAACAATTTTCTTTGCCCCATTTTAGAAAACTATCATTGCATTCTATCTTCTTTACTAGATACTTTATTAGTTCTAAGGGAGAGGCAAATTGAGACAAATCATCTTCATAAGCTTACTTATATGTAAATCTTCTTGTTGTTTGATCCAAGGGTCTTCAAAAATTCGAATAGATTTCCTGTCCCCAACTCTCCATCTGAGGCCCTTCTACAGCACTTTCCTGCCCCAAAGTATATACTTTTCCATGCAAAAGAATCTCCATTTTCAATGTTTGCCTGCATGAAATTCTGTCCATCATAATATTTACCCCTTATAATGCGTGTCACCAAAGAATCGGGTTCTTGAAGAAGTTTCCAAGCATTTTTTTGCCACCATCACCTTACTAAAATTTTTACAATGTGTTTGACAATTTATCTAGATTATAATGTAGCACACGACATTATTTCATTAGTTTTACTTTTTTCAAAAAGTCAAAAATCAAAAGTTAAGCTGTAATTGTTGACATTTTATACAAAATAACCAATAAAATAATATCACATCACAAATTATAATTCATATTATTATCTAGATCCTTGTCAGACACTTTGTTAAAGTCTCTGAAGCCCAAACCACCGGCGCCTTGCATTTGCAAAAAGTTTGCCAGCTAACCCAGTTGATTTTACGGTTTTGATGGCCCCCTCCCCACCAGAATCTTCTCACGGCTGTTTGGATAGAAACAAGTTTACTGTTATGAGAATTTTCTTGTTTCTGAATGGACTTATCTAGAAGGTCAGAGTCATCTAGTTGGTTCTTAGATATGGGGCTGTTAATGAGGATAGTGGGATTTAGGGTTTAGGCTTGGCATGGTTGGTGGATTTTTATTTTTATTTTATTTTTATTTATTTATTTTTTACTTTTTTGGAAAAGGGGTTGGTGGAGTGGTATTTGCGTAGGTGCTAAGTTTATTTTATTTTATTTTATTTTATATTTATATGTGTGAGTCGGCAGTTAAACGTGTAAGAATTTGTATTGTTTTGGGGCCTCCCAAATTTCACTACAATATTTAATATTGGTACTTTTTAACTTTAGAAAACAAAGTTTTCATGTTCTCAAAATTTTAATAATTTCTTTTCATTGGACAAAGATTTTTTTTTTTTTGGGAAACATTCACCAGACAAAGGCTTTGTTTGATAACCATTTAAATTTAGATGTATTTTTAAACAGATTTAAAATTCAAATTTTATACAAGTTTCGAGATGTAATTGTATCATGTGAAGGTAATGATTAAAATTATGTAAGAGTTTACATCACATCAAATATGTGGCTAAATATGGTTTTACTATGTGTCCAAAAGTTAAAATTTAAATTAGTTGATAAATCGAAGTGGGATTTAAATTGGTACCAAACATTGTGAAAGTCATAAATCATACAATATGGTAAAATTATATGATACCCATCATGTCACTCTCATAAAGATGAAGAGTCAATCGCTCTTGTCTATGTTTTCATTCATTTTGATGAGTTCTTTTTATTTTATTTTCCTTTTTTTCCCTCACTCCTCCTCTTTCAAATAATTATATTTCTATGTGGGGAAACAAGGCGGAAAAACTATTCTGGACTCCTTCTATTTAAAATTTATATAACTTGTAACACATTTTTTCCCTCTAAAAGATAAATTAAAAAATAAAAATCACCAAATTTGTAGATGTTCAAATTTTATTTTCACCTTATATGTGTTGACATGCAACAAGGGGGCGAGGAGGTTATAAATGGGTATACATTTTGCAATGAAGTGATGGCGAGTCATTTTCCCATGCTCCACCCCTTCACGAGCTTAGGCCCGATCCAACTCCAGTTAAAATGGGCCACAAAATAGGCAGATTTTCCGCCTTGTTTTGTGGGCGGATCTCTTGATGGGTCGAATTCGCCTGATTGGTTGGCCCGGTTTTCTTGTTTTGCTTACCCCTTTTCATTTATCATCATCACCATCATCATCATCATCATATTATTATTATTATTATTATTATTATTATTATTATTATTACTTCCGTCCAACAAAAATAGCTCGTTTTCTATTTATGCAGAGATTAAGAAAGTTCGTTGGGTCCGTATGGACGTGATTTGTGGAAAATTTTTGTGAAAAGTGATTTTTTTAAGAGAATATGTAGTTAAAAAGTTAATAAAAATTACAAATTTACCTGCATGATTATATTTTAATGAATAAATGTGTGAGTTAAAATGAGTTTGGTTGATAATTGATTTTGAAAAAAATATTTGCATACATGCTCTAATATTTAATTGTATTGAAAAAGTAAATTTAATATCATTTTTATATTATATCATTCTCATTTATTATTATTTAACTTCAATTTAATGGTTCTATTTTGTTGAAGGGGTATATATGAAAAACTTATTTTTAAAACGAAAATGGTCTATATTTTAAGATGAATGAAAAAATACAAAATTATCTCTGTGTAACGGGGTGGTAAATGTGATGTGATGAGACATGTTCATCGTCTTTTTTTTTTTTTTTTTGCTTTCTTACTTAGGCTAGGGTAGGATAGGGTAGTTCAGTCTGAATCTGTTGTCCTCAAACCCCGTCTCGCTTCATATCCATCTATAAAAACGTTATACGTGTTTAATTAGTTAATTAATTAATATTTGATTAACTAAGAAAATGACACATGTAACGATTTTATTGGACGGACAGGAAGCGAGAGGGGATTTGGGGACAGCAGATCCAAATCGAGGGAAATTTAACCAGGATCCCGTTGATCCGATTTGTGTGGATGACCGGCCGATAGATTAATTTTTGTGAATGATTATTTATGAGATTGTCTAACCGTCTAAAAGCAATTTATAGAGGGTGTGACAAAATTCTCAAATATAATTGGTTCAACCATTGGATTTTGCTATCTTTGTTTTGTTTTATTTTGTTGTTATTGGGTTACCTAACATTGAATACAAACAATGAAAATTGTCATGTCCAAGAAAACAATAGAGGCCTTCTTTGTCAACTATGTAAATTTATTTTCACACGTCCCCCTTGTACCAAACAAGATTGGGTCATGTCTATTTTCAAGTGATTGATGGATGAATGCTTGGCTAACTAGTTCACGTGAGTATTAAACTATCGTCAAAACGGGAAATGCATTATTTGGACCTCCCATATTAGAGGCGTCATGTCACATTATTGGCAATTCTCACAATCAACTAGCATAGTATCCCAACAGGTGCGTTAGGTATTATGTTCAATGGGAAGTAACATCCTCATATGAAGGGTAGAAAGTAAAACTTGCATATCATCTCTTTAATTTGTGGGTGTTGGTCAAGTGTTATATTGTCCATCAAAATTTATCTAAATGGAAATAGAGTGTGACAAAATTTTAAAGAATGTTAAAAGTAAAATGAAATATTACATCATAGGGGGAAAATACGAAGTTAGAATTTATTTATATGGTTTTCTGCTAGCATCATGCTAATGGTAACACTCCACAATGTCCCATTTTGTAGACGAACTATTTTAATTAGTGGATTTGTGTGAATTGGCTTAATTTTAATATAAGCATTAGAAAAAAGTTAAATTTTCTTTTCAAATGAGTTATAGTTTACACAAAGATTCTAGTGACTGCCTTGCCTTGTGCTACCATGTCATTGGTCTAATTTGGGATCTCTATTTGTTTTTGATGGACCAATTGCAAGAGTGTAACATGGTTCTTTTCTTGATAATAATCACCATATGTTAGGTATATTTGATTCAATTGTATCCAACAATATTCAATTGGATGTCAATCCAATTCACCTGGTTTATTAGTTAAAATGTTAAATTCTTTGAAGGGGAAAAAATTACCTTGCTATTTGTTATCATCATATGTCGATAGTTGACCAAATCTTAATCACAATCTCTTGGATTTTTACTTTTTATTTTTTGACAAATTACAGCCTCTTAGATTAAGAGACGATAAAATAACATATACGCCAGTTAAAAAAGAGGCATCCCACAACGTCATCCAAAAAAAAATAGGTGGGCGTGGAGGTAAAAAGTAGAAATTGCTAGTTTAAGGTAGCCAAACAACATTGGCCAAATTGGTCTCCACATGGGGTGTCTAGCAATCATATTAGTGCCTTCTCTCTCCTTTTTTTTCCTTGAAAAGCTTCAACATCCTTTAAATAATGCTGGCGTTATATTGTTTTCTTTTGCAAAAATTGACTATAAAGGATTTAAAAAACAAAAATTCGTGCTACTTTATCCACAAATATGTCGTTTTGCATTTTTGGTTGCTATCCATCCATCAAATATCTACATTCTTTCCCTACCACAGGGAATGTGATTCATGTCATGAATTAAGCGTATAATAATTTGATATACTGACCAAAATAACAATAACGGGAAGCTGTGGCGGATATGGGCCGGTTGACCACCCTGATTCTCGGCCACCCCGTTTTCGCAAAATCCCTTTGAAACATTAGAAAAAAAATGTTTTTGTGTTTCGCATATGGGTCGCCAAGTTTCGGCTATTCTTCGACTATCTTCTAGCTACACGTTGTGAAGTTAAAGAGTAATGCTACATATCACAAAATTAAAATAAGTAAACAACATGAGCATGATTCAAAGCAATCTACTCTAGTTAGTTAAGAACTATCCTACATATATGATTTGGTATAACAAAGAAATATGTTTTTATGTGCTCGCGTCTCTTGTTGTTGTTATTATTATTAGTATTATTACCACTATTATTATTATTATTAAATTTGGTAAATAAGCGCTATATATGCATGCGACTTTTTCCAATTTTGTTACAGGGGTCACTGGCTGTATAAACAACCAAAATTGTTTATGCTAGATGGGGCTTTGGAACATAGTGCTACGCATAATTGATGTGGCTGCTTGCCTGAATAAGCATAGGGACAGACAAGCACACACATGACCTTCATGTAATTAGGTTGTCCTACGTTCTCCGTCCAAATACACAAAAAGAAGAAGAAAATATGATATAGAGAAATAAATAATTGTATGTCTTAATCTACAATAAAAGTATGCATTTAATAAAACCTTGTCAAATACCTCTAATTAAATAATTATAATATAAAACGTTAACATTTACAAATACATAGGTAGGACGCGTAAGTGTTAACGAGGCTGTATCTGAGCACAAGGTCAACAAGTTTGTGCTTAGGGGCTCAAGTAGCTATGGGGTGAATTTCATGCAACTTTTCTTTTTCTATTCTCTTCCCTTTTCTTTTGGTATTTTAATTTGTATTGTTGCTTTGTTTGGTTTTATTGACTAACAAGGAATATTGTTTTAGGTTCTTTTTTGACTTTTTTAAAGTAAAAGTCAGTAACCATAGAGCCCATTTTGTGAACTTCGCTTGGGCCCTAGTTAACAACAGTTTCGGTTATGTGTGTCAAGTATTCATGCAAGCATATATTTGGTCAATTAATTGTTGCTGTTTCTAAAAGCAGCTCCTAAGTTGCTATTAAAATGAGATAACAAGGAAATAGGAAAAATATTTACTTTAAGGCGTTTTAATTAACTTATAAAATTCTGGCAAAAAAATTTACTTATAAAGTGAAATTGAGGTTGAAAAAATATTTACTTTAAGGAGTTTTAATTACTTATATATTAGTAAATAAAATAAGTGTTTCGAATTGTAATATAGTGGTTAAACGCTCAAATTCTGGACTAATAATAAAGTGAAATAGAGGCTGTAGCCAAACATGCAATTCTAAACCAAAAAAAAATAAATAAAAATAAAAAATAAAAATTTACAAGATATCATTATTTAATGGATGAATACAACTTGTAAAGCGGGGTAACGGAAGATGCCTTGTTGTTTTATATTTCCTTAAAGGGGACAAAGAATTGCTTAATCTACTAAGATGCAAAGTAGTTCCTTAATTAAAAGGCAAGGATTTAACTAATCACCTCTTTCTACACACATAATTATTTTCATCATATTCTTTTGTCCACATTCAATTTTGTCTACACGAAACGGTTATTCATCCAAGTCGATAAAAAATTCAAGAAAAATTGATGATGTCCAGTGATCAAGAGCTCAAACTAGCAATACAATATGTCAAAGTTTAGTCAAGAGTCGAATTTCAATTGACAATGGTGTCTTGAAATGATATGATGATGTACTTGTAGTAGCACTCATAGAGTAATATAGTTCATTTTTATACCTTACCTTAAAAGTTGCTTCACTAAAAAACTAACCATTTAGTATATAGCTTCAAAACTCAATAATCGCCATTATTAGCCCCAATCGCATGAATCTAACTCTGTGAAACCCAAAATATATGTACGCTAACTATATTTTCTGAAGAATATTAGTAGTAAATATTTTTTAATACATATATATATTTTCATAAAATGTTTTTTGATCCATAATAATGACAATGACAATGGAGAAATTAACAATGTTCTCCATTAGTTTAAGAACTTGAATATAATAATAGATAATAATAATAACAATAATAATAAACTAATAATAACCAGCCTGGTGAAGTAACAATGTGATTGTTAAGGAAAAAATGTAATGTGATTATTAAGAAAGGGTCAATTACGGGACATATTTGGTATATTCTTAAACGATGCTTATAAGATCTATCTATATAAGAAATAAGCTATACAAATATGTATTTTTTAATTTATTTTTTCTTTTAACTTAAAAAAGGAAGAGTTATTATTCAAAAAAAAAAATTACTCTTCCTTTTTGTTCTTTTATATAATTTTTTTTTAGCCATCAGCTCAAATCTTTTTACATTTTAATTAATAACATTATGACGATTTCGGTCAAGAAAATAACAATAATATTAGGACATTATTCGTGTTGCTTTTATGTTTGAAGATTACAGAGATGATGTTTCCCCTATTTGATCCGTTTGTATATATTTGATCTATGAAATGAAAATGCATATCTATTAAAAAAAGGGTTAATTTCACATATCGTTTTTAACTTTTGGTGTTAGTATCGACTGGGTTTTTAACTTTTTTTCAACGCGTTGAGTCCCTAACCTTTCATTAAGTTGCACAAAAGATCCTTTTGACACTTTCCATCAACTTTTCAATTAACTCATCTACCGAATTACCATTATGTCCCTTATTTTTTTAGATTAAAAATAAAAGATTTTAAAATATGAAAAAATAATATAAAATAAAATAAAAATAAAAAAAAAGAAAAGGAAAAATGGGGGGTGGTCACCCCCTGACTACCAGCCATTTCTAGTCAGGGGGTG
>CAVNYN010251140.1:0-24405 GCA_963692815.1 Nyctanthes arbor-tristis
AAAGAGGGCAAAAAGTGTATCAAGACGTCGGCTAGTTCTGGATTTTTTCTGACAGTTGATAGAGTCCACTTTCTTTGTTTTTCTATTTTATTTTGATTTAGCAGATTTTAGCCTTATGGTTTGTTCCAAGGTATAATTAAGCTGTTTTTTAGGTAGTTCGTTGAATGAGCCAACATTTGTCTCGCGATAGTAGATTCAATCGACAATAGTAGCAAACGTCCAAGACTCATTCGATTAATTGTATCCAACTCATAAAAATGATCAAATTACCTGATTTCATATGTTGAAAACAAATATATAATAAGTTCAGGCAGGAGCTATAAAGTAGCCGTCAAATAGGCATTAGTAAACTTGAATACTAACATTATGCTGTCACGTCATCATTTTCTATAGAGCTAGCCAAAACATGACAATACTACGTTAGGGCTTGAGCTAATGAGACATCAACATGGTGCGTCAAGCTTGAATTGTGGAGATTATAGTGTAATATGGTGATAGATAGAACACTAGAATTATCTTACTAAAATTCTTTAAGACCACTCTTTCGTAAAGTAGGTGAGATGACGTGACTTGTAAGCTATAATCACGATTTATTAATTTCAGTAACTATCATTTGTGGAGTGGTTCGAACAAGTTGTGCCGTAGTTAAGATATTCACGTTCAGGGAATGAGGTCCCGGATTCAAACCACACACATACCTCCCCTATCTCACAAAGTTTAAAAAAAAAAAAAAAAAAAAAAAAAAAAAAAAAAAGAATCATTTGATTATGGGTAGGAAAGACGCGGCCCATTAAGATTATGGGTAGGAAAAATCTGCCCATTAAGATGTTGATGGGCCTTGAAGGTATACTGTTGCAAGCTCTGGGCCTATGACTAACGATAAAGGAAGCACGGGCGGGGCATTTTTGGGGAGTAGCCCGCTTCCCATTAGAATACATGGGCTGCAATTTGTAGCCCATTAAAATTTAATGAGCCTTAATCTATGGGCTAATCATGCTTTCAATGGGCTTTATCCTATGACCCATAGCGTTTCAATTGACCCGTGACATATTGCCCAGTAGTATTTAGGTAGCCTGTACGACTTTTATGCCCTAAGGCGATGGCTCCTCAGTATTTTATTGGGTTATGTTGCGGCCCGTTAAGTCATTAATGTGCTGGGCCTAGTATGAATTCAGAGAGCCTATTAAGTAGGACGGGCCGAATCCTATTTTCCATTAAGTTTTGAATGGGTCGGAGGCATAAGGCCCATTATGATATCAATGGGCCTCAGTATAGGTGATAAGCTTTCCATCGGCCGAAAAGAATGGCCTATTATCTTTGCTCTGGGCTGGAGACAGGTGGCCCATTGAGACTTCTATGGACCGTAGCATGAAGCCCATTAAACTATGGATGGTCGAAAGTCTTGGATTACTGACTGACCCATTAGAATTTAGATGGGCTGAAAACCAAGGCGTATTAATTTTTCAATGGGCTAATATTTACAGCCCAGTGAACATTTATAGGCTTGAGATAGTGGCCGGATAAACTTTTTGTGGGCCTTTATAGGTTGCCCAATAAGTTTAATGGGCTCGTGGCATGTGGCCAATCAAGATTTATATGGGCCCCATTTAATAGGCCATTTAAACATTTATGATCCATTAAAATTTATATAGGCCGGATCTTGAGACCCATAGTATTCTGTAGGCAGCAGCTTATAGCCCATTGAACTTAACAATTCTAGGCTCCAGATAGTGGCCCATTAAGATTTATATGGGCAGGCTAAAGCCCATAATGCATTTATGGGCCTTTTCCAGTAGCCCATTAGTAGATATTTGAGCCGTATCTAGAGGTCCACCAGTTTCACGTGGGCCGTAGTTTACAGCCCATTAAGCATTTATGGACTTTAGACATTGGCCCACGGACCATTTTCTAGGCCTTATTCTGTTGCCTAATAAGTGAATGGTTTTTGATGCGTGGCCCGTTAAGCTTTAGATGGATTCATTAAGATTTATGTGGCCATATCTTTAGGCACATTAAGATGTTCTGTGGCCTATTATGTTTTCAATGGACAATTTATGGGCTTTACTGTTTATAATGGGCTTCTTGAGCCCATTTGGCCTTAGATGGGCCCTATTTAATAGGCCATCAAACATTTATGATCCATTTAGATTTATACATGCCAGATCCCGAGACCCATAAGATTTCTGTTGGCCGTAGCTTATAGCCCATTAAATTTAAACAATTTCGGGCTCCATATAGTGGCCTATTCAAATTTTCTGGGCCTTGTCTTTTTGCCCAAAAAGTTTTAATGGGCTCCTAGCATAGGGCCTGTTAAGATTTATATGGGCCTATTGGAAGCCCATTTTACATTTACGGCTTTTGCAAGTGGCTTATTTGAATTTATATGGGCCGTATCTTGAGGTCCATTATGTTTCCAGTGGGCCATAGTTCATTGCCCATTAAACATTTATGGGCTTTAGACATTGGCCGAGTGAACATTTTCTGGGCCTTGTTTTGTTGCCTAATAAGTAATAAGTGAATAGGCTTGTGATGTGCTGCCCGTTAAGGTTTATATGGATCCATAAAGATTTTTGTGGGCCTATCTTTGGGCCCAATAAGATTTTATGTCGCCCATTATATTCGAAATGGGCCTTTTATTGGCTCTACTGTTAAATGGACTTCTTGGATGTGCCCTGTATTATAGCCCATTAAACTTATGTTCTTTTTCCAATGGGCTATTATGATTTATGTGGGTTGTACACTGTGGCCCATAGTGTTTTGATGGGCTGTGGTTCAAATTCGATGTTCATTAAACACTATGGGCCTTGAAATTTCGAATCCTCTCTGTTAATTTGACAGCCTCGACATTTTGAGTTATGTTGCCAAAATCAAATCCTCCATCCATTGATTGAAAAAACAAACTCTCCAGTTTTCCCCAATTCCAAAACCGTAATCCAATTTCAATCTCCCTCTCCATCCGAATTTTCCAAATCGAAAACAATTCATTTCCTACCTCCAATCCCCATTACTACATATGCTCCCTCTTTCCTACTCTCAATCATCTTCCTCTCTCCAAAACACATACATAGGTATCTCTCTCTCTCTTTCTCTCTCTCTCTCTCTTTCTCTCTCTCTCTCTCTCTCTCTCTCTCTCCATAAAATGGCAACCCTCACTCTCTCTTTCTGTCATAAAATTGATAAGGAGAACCTGTCAACTTATTCACCAAATGCGTTGAATAAAGTGTCTGCTACATTTTCTGTGGACATTCCCTTGAGTAAGAAAAGAAAGATTAGGATGCCATTGGAGGATGTCACATATATCTATTTTACCCAACATCTATTTCTTCTTTGCTGCCAAATCCATTTCCCAATTATGCTTCTGATCTACACCCCCTTGCACGTTTAATTCAAGTGGAAAACGGCAGGAGAAGAGCAGAATGTAGGTTGGAGGCTTCAATCTGTAAGAACTTGAGGAGTGAGACGCTAAGGAAGCAATTTAGATAAACTAATTGGGAAATTTTGCGTTCATCCTACTTTACTGTCAAGTGCTGATCAATACTTTTACCGTCAAGTGTCAATAGATCTGGTGAATTTTCCTCTTAATAATTGTTGTAACGACACCTACTAGAGATCTCCCTCGATCTCTTTTTGATTTGATATTGCTTGGAAATGTTATTCATTTCGACGTTTATTGCACCTATTTTATTCATTCTCACATGCACACTATGTGAATTTTTAAAAATTACTTTATTTATTCTTTGATAACCATTTATGAGAGCATTTCCAACGTGGAAATAAAAACTCAAATTTGAGTTTTCCAACATCATGCTAAATAAATAGTGTCAAGGGGTAAAAGTCTAAATTTTAACAAATTTGAGGCGAAACACATCCAAAACAGGGGCCAAAGTGCCTTTCCCCGCTTATTTTTTTCTTTTCCTTTTTCCGTTAAGATTAGAAGTGTTCTAAATGGTTACAATTACAATTTTAAATGAAGTAATAATTACACTTTTGTAGACAGTCAACCTAAACAATTACATATTATAATTCCATTCAACATCATAATACCATAATTTTTAACTTTCTCAATAAAACTCAACCAACCATATTTTGCAACATAGCAAAAATTCAAAAACAAACATCGGAAAATCCAATAACAATTTATAAATGGATATCAAATGGTCAGGAATCACTAGGGTTGGGCAACGGGTTAGGCGGGTTGGGAGCACATGACGTCGGGTTCCAGATTTAGGAACTAAGCCGATCCAACTCGATACCTAAACCCGACTCAACCCGAGTCATCGGGTTGGCGGTTGTGGGCTCAGCCTATCACAGGCTAGGCTCGGCCCATAAAAAGCCCAAGCCAAGCTCAGCTCGTGGATCGTTTAAGATTAGCCCGAGTCCGAGTCGAGCCCCAAATTGAAGGGCAAACTCTAGCCGGGCCAGCCTGTTTGGCTAGCCGGGCCAAACGGGCCCATTAAGGCCCATGTCAAACATATGTAGGAAAAAAAATAAACTAAAGCAGCAAAAAATTTTAAAAATTGGCTCGGGCTTTGTAGGCTTGGTATCAAAAAAGCCTGAGCTCAAATTTTGGCGAGCCGAGCCGAGCGTTGACATGCCAATTACCGGCCCAGTACGCAACATACAAAAAATGAAAAAAAAAATTAAAAATCCAACCTAATATCTCAACCGGCCAAATTCATTGCATATATCGTGTAGGGATATTTAGACTTATACCTTCAAATGGAAAATCATTTGGATAAACACGTGCAAAAGTTTTTTGCCTAGAAATTTGGGTAAAAATACGGTGCAAAACATGCTTATAGTTAAATATGTTAAACTATAAAAAGATTGTATGCCGTGTCCTTACTCCATTTCACAAACCAGTTAACATTATTAATTAATTACGCTTAGCTAAATGGATTAAATATATAATTTTATTTGAATTGATCAAATTAGTGTTACTATTAAATTAAAAAAGTCACATATCAAAAAAAAAATCTCTTAGAACAATTAATTAATCAAGTATAGATAAAGTCGTTTAATTAACAAGTTTTGTTTAATCAAAAAGTCACATTTAATGTAACTTTCTCATTAAAAAATCACATACATATTATAATATTAGATTTATAAAAAAAATCGCATGCCGTGGAACGTTTTATTTGAAAAAGTCACATAATGATTAGTTGGCATTTGCTATATATGTGACTTATAGTCGGTTTTAAAACGTCGCGTCACATGTAACTTTTTCAATTGAAAAGTCGCATACAACTAAAATCATAGGTTTACATAAAATTCACGGGTTGTGTAACTTTTTATTTTAAAAAGTCGCATAATGATTATTTGGCATCTACGTCATATCAGTTGTAAAAAGTCATGTTTTATGTAATTTTTTCAATTAAAAAGTCGCATAGATGTTAAAATCATAGATTTATACAAAAATTACATGGAGTGTAACTTTTTGTTCTAAAAAGTCACATAAAGATTTTTGTTTTAATTCAATATGTGACTTTTTATTAAATAGTTACACATTAATCTATAAAATGCTTTTTTTTTTTTAAATAGTTACACAAATGTGACTTTTTAATGTGTTATACGAGTTTTTAATTTAATGTGACTTTTTTTATTAAAGTAACATGAAACTAAATTAATGTAATCAATAATAATTTATTGAAAAATTTATAATTAAATTAATAGCTAACCCCCCAGGAAAAAAAGTCAAGTACTCCGTAACTAATAAGTACTCGGTACTCCTAACCAATCAGGGACTCAAATGTGAGATTCAGAGCCTAAATTAAATAACAAATTAGGCCCCTTAAATCCACATACAACTCTTTAATTAATCAAGAGTACCGAGTTTAGTACTATATAGAGTACTAGACTTTTTTCCCGTCCACATGTATAAAACTAAGAACATCAAATTACATTATTACAAGCCCCATCGATGCCAAATTATTACGCTGGCTTATTGGGCCAGAAATAGGGAGGAAGCCCCATGCGTGCCGTATTTTTACCACATTGAATTCTCGGATGAAGCTTTGGACGTAAATTTCAAATACCAAAACTTTTTAAAGTACTTGGCCTAAGATTCCCTATTTGTACACAGAACAAAAAAAACCTAGTCACACAGCATTTTCTTGATTTCTTCTATCCTAAACTCTTATTGGAGAATTTGAGAAAATTAAATCCAAAGGCACATAAAGAAATTAAGGGTTGCACGGGCAACGGCGGATCGAGGCAGCGGCGGCGCGAGTGCACTGTAGGGCAGCGGCGCGCGAGTGCGAGACAGGGCAACAGTGGCACCAGCACCAGTGGATGGCAGCTGTGGCAGATCAGAGGAGATCGGAAGAGCGTCGTGTGGAATAGACCAACAATGGATGGAGGAATTGAATTTAGGGATATAGGGATCATGAGTGATGCTTGTAGGAATCATTAGTTTAGGCCTTTTTACTTAAATTTTCAAACGAAGAGTTCAAACTGCAAACAACAAACACAATTTTATAAAAATAAATAGATCGGGTAGGACCCAAAAACTCGGGCTTCCGGGTCAGGTTTAGCATGTTCCAACCACTGCACGCGAAACCCGAGTTGGGTTTCACATTCTCCCACCCGAGCCCGATCCACTGGGCCACTTAACCAGACCCGATCCAACTCGAATCGGGTCTGTAAGGTCAGTTTTCAGGTTCTCGAATCCGATGCCCAAACCTATGAATCACCCTCTCATTTTGCTATACTTTGTTGCAGTTTGACTGCTTGAAACATCTGTAAATTGTCATTCTTTTCCCTTTATGTATCTGCAAACCCCCCCCCCCACACACGCAAAAGTTGACTACATAGATTACACGGCACTGTCGAGATACCTAACACTAATATGCACAACAGTAAATGGCAAGTCATTAATGCCATGTTAGTTGCAATATATAATGCGTTGAACAAGTTAACAGTAGCTCAATTCTTTCACAAATAATTTAACTAAAAATGACAAGAAATACTCAAAATCAACAATTTTTAAAAGATGCAAGCACATAATTACAGTGACAAGGAAAATTGACTTCTTTTCTTCTAAGCTACAAAACTTTGTGGCAGGATTCTTCATTAGATGTGTGCGAAATACTGCAGAGAAGTTGCCGTGGTACTCCATTAATTGCTGTGCAGATATCTCATCTAGCAAGAAGGAAATTGCATTGAAGCAAGCAAACAAACAGGCTCACTCTCAAGCAGCTTTGAAGCTTTGGGACAAGCGTTCATAGAAACGCATTTGCTGCAACCAAACATAAAAAATTTCAATTATACAAGTCTGAGACATGGTGTTTCCTGTTATGCATATTAGAAGAACAAATCAAGCCTAATAAATAAAATTCTTACTGCATCTGAAACAGAAGGAGATATTTTCTCCATTGCCTGCTTGAAGTGTATTTCTTTGATGGTCCAAGATGCACCACTTGAATTTTGGTTTCTTGAATTCTGATATTCCTGAAGAGCTGCCATAGCAGCCTCATTCACCTGGCATCAGTAAAAAAGAGTAAAGCTAACAACTAATCATGCAGTCAATGAGCATTCATGTCCAGATAAAAGAAGAATCAAATTACAATTTCCATTTCCTCATTCAACTCAACAGAAAATTTCTTTGGAAAGACTTATTATACTTATGTCTCAAACAATAAAAAAGAATTTTCTTCGCATCTTTGTCACGTATGCTTAACTACAATTAATCGTGTCAACCAATTATGAACCATGAACCACTGAAAATTAAAAAAAAAATAAAAAATCCCCCCCTTTCTTAATTGCACCAAAAATAACAATCAGCTTCAGTTCGACTAAAAAATATAACTAAATGAAAAAAGAAATGAATGATTTATAGACGAACCAAAGCAGACAGGTCGGCTCCACTGAGATTTGTACAAGCAGCGTCCCTTCCGATCGCTATCAAGTCTACATCACCATCTATAGGCTTCTTCCTACCAAGAGCTGTCAAGATTAAACCACGCTCATCTGCACTGGGAAGTGGGACATACATAGTTTTCCCAAATCTTCCAGGTCGAAGGAGGGCACGGTCCATTACTTCAGGCCTGCATCATATTATGGTGGTCAGAAATGAGAACTAAAGATTTTTAACCAGAAATTCTTCTCTTCATCCAGTAAACTCCTTATACAAATAACAATTAGTACCTGTTTGTGGCACCAACTACAAAAACACCCTTTCGCTGATCTGCACCATCTAGCTCTATCAGTAGCTGCAGTGACATAGTTTTGCTTTCAGATCTACATCAGTCACACACAATAGTGGAGGTCGTAACAGGGCAAGCACTTTGCCACATGTTTTGCATACCTGATTCAAAAGCCGCTCAACAATCCATCCCCCTTCTTGACCACGTCTCGTTGTTAAAGCGTCCACCTGATAAGATGTTGAACACCACCAGCAAAATACTAAGTTTCACTTTCACCTAAGAATGTTAACAAGTCACCAATTTCTACAAATTTTATTTATTTATTTATCTTCCTTTGAAAAAGTATACCTATATTATCTGTATGGCAGATTTCTTATCAGATATCGAGAAACTATTGAAACCATTAAGAGGAAGGATAGACAGTAATATTCCAGGACTCTGTGAGGCTGTTTTTAGTTTTCAGTTTTTCGAACCACTGGAAACTTGTTTACTTCCATATTTATGAATATGCATTTTCGAAAACAATGAAAAATTTCGTAAAGAAAGCTCAAGTCTAAAAACAGAAAATGCCCAAAATAAGAAAAACAAATTCATTTTTTCTTCTTAAATTACACTAAAAATACAAAATTGAGAACTCGAAACTGAATATTGAAACACAAAGAGAGCAGGCCCTTAGCTTCTAGCAAGCTAGTCAATAATGTCTGAGTTCAGTTGGTCCAACCAAATAGATAAAATCCAATTATTGGAGATGAAAAGCGGATATGTAAATGACAGCACGAAATAGAAAAGGAGCACCTCATCAAAAAAAAGAATGCATGGAGAACACGTCCTTGCACGACCAAATACAGTCCGAACAGCCAATTCAGCTTCACCAACATATTTGCTAAGAAGTTCAGGGCCCTGATCGACAACAAAAATTGTAAGAGCAGTGCAACTTGTCATTACAGAACCAATAATTATGAAAACAGTGTAACTGGTAAACCTTAATGTGAATGAAGTTTGCTCCTGCTTCATTGGCAACAGCTTTGGCAATTAATGTTTTCCCACAGCCAGGAGGACCATAAAGCAGAAATCCCGTCTCTAAATCCACCCCAAATTTCTGAAATTGAAAACATCAAAACCTTAAACTTGGATATCCAATTAGTCCGTAGAAAGCGAAAGAATACTTGGCAACAATCTGAATAGGAATGCATTGCATGGAAAGAAAAGGATTCCAAGCGAGGTCACCAAGATGGAAGTGGCAGGAATTCCATAAATATGGAAAGAAAAGCAAATTAACCGTGAAGAAGGATTTCTAGTAATGTTCATCCCGGCTTAGCAAGGAGTTCTTTTCCTTCTGAAAGAAAAATTCTAAAGAATTTGGCTTTAAAAGAGTTATAGACATTTGATATGCATTGCTCGTGAACTTAAAGGAAAATATTTTATTACTAGATTCCAATCCCTCACAAATAAAAATAAAAATAAAAATAAATAAAAATAAAAAATAAAAAAAAAAACACTAAACTTTTTAGGACAATGACAGCCCCTTGTAAATACTAAATATGCAGGACAAACTGCGCTGAAATATATATCCAGTGGCCAAATGACAAAAACCAGGTAAGATCTTGTTCATTTCAAATATAAAAAAAAAAAAAAAAATCATATCCCTTTAACTTCCCCAATCACTGTCTCAAGATCCCTTACGGAATTCATTATCATAAAACAATGTTCAATTATTAAATAAAATTTGAAGGTAAGGATCACCTCATAGTCTTCAGGATACTTAATTCGCCTAACTATGTCACGTTCAAACAGCCCTCTCAGTACTTGAAGTCCACCAACATCTTCCCACTTGACACTTGGAATAGCAGAAAATCCTTCTCTTCTAGAAGAGGGTTGAACCATTTTAGCGGCTTCCTGCAAATAAGTTGCAACATCACTGTGCTCAACAACTAATCCAAATGAGAAAACAAGGTTAAGCCTTCGGGGATGAAGTCAATATAACGGCAAAATCACAAAAAGAGGAGTGAACCAAAACAAGGATGATAACTATAAATTCTGAAGTTAAGGGAAACCAAAACATAACCATTAAAGAAAAAGGAAAATAAACAAAATGCTATATCAATGTCCATGCTTTACCAAAAATAAGAATTACGCTAGGAAATTGAAACACATAACCAAGCTATAGTACACGTAAATTATAGAATTATACAAGGATGTTTGTTTCAGTGGAAAAGGCACACTCCTACAGGTATGTCAGACATAGTTCGACTCATTATCCCATCCCCAGTTCGTAAGAAAAGGAAACCTTTTAAAAAAGAATTATAAGGACTGGGTAAAACTATAAATGAAAACTACATAAACAGAATCCAATTTGATAACAAAGCAAAAAAACGCAGCAAAGAAGGAAAAGAAAAGGCTAATCTCTAACAGCACAAGCCAAGGAAGCCATATATATGTTTTAAGGCATAAAGAAGCTCCACATAACATCACACATTCAAAATCTCCCACTTGCTAAATTACCTCAAAATCATTCATAGTGATGCTAAGCTTTTCTATTTCTTCCTGTGACCATGGTTGTTTCCACCAGTCTCCTCCGCCTACAGGGTTTATAGAAACCTCAGCCTCTCGTTGGCCTATTATCCGATTCATTGATAGGTTTCCAGCCGTGGTAGTAAGTAATGCCAAGTCAGCTCCGACAAACCCTGCTGTGGATTTAGCTATCTTCAGAAGATCAAGAGAACCTTCAACTTTAAGATTACGAGTTAGGACTGACAGAATATCAACCCTCGCACTTTCGTCCGGAACACCTATAAAGATCTCATGGTCAAACCTTCCAGGCCTCCTCAATGCAGGATCAATAGCGTCGGGCCTATTTGTTGCTCCAATAACGAGTACATAACCAGAACCAGAATCAGAACTCTCTTTATTCCCACTTCCATCAAAGGGTTTGACAATTCTCGGTGACTCATCCATGCATGACATCAGTTGTGTTACAATGCGGTGCTCCATGACCCTATTTGAAATTTCTCGTTTACCCGCAATTGCATCAATCTCATCTAAGAACACAATGGACGGAGCAGTCCTATAGGCTTTAGAAAACAGCTCTCTGATATTTTCTTCTGTAGAGCCTGAAACATTATCTGCAAATAAAGCATCAGTACAAGCTCCAAAATTGCTATATAGACGAGCAACAAAATCAAACCGACTACTGGACCTGCAGACCTATTAGATGATGGAGATCAGGAAACTTGTTACATTAACCACATAAAAGAAGGCAAGGTTATGAAAACCCAAAAAAGAGATTTTTTATGTCTATAATCTTGCCACTAGAAGTGAAATCACAGTTACATATCTAAAAGTTTATCAATAAAATACAGTTTAAGTAACCAGCAATGAAGACGATTTTACCTGAAACTCCTGACACCAATTCAGTAGCACAGATCTTATAAAAGGATGCACCAGTCTCATTGGCAATAGCATTGGCTAGCCTGGTTTTCCCACACCCTGGTGGCCCATGAAACAAGATCCCTGACATTGGTTTCACTCCAAGGTGTTGCGGCAATTGAGGATGGTAAAATGGAACAATTACCTCCCTCTTCAGCTTCTCCAGTATTTCACTCATCCCTCCAATGTCCTTGAATAACGGCTCCTTTTTCTGATCATTTCTAAGGCCATTACCTCTAATACTCCCTTCCCTCGATTCATTAACTCCTCTAATTTTGAACAACTCAGAACCACTTCCAGTTTCATGACTTTCGTTCATCAAATTTACTTTCTCCACTTCATTATTCATAACCTCCATTTCCACATCGTCCTTTTCTTTCCCTTTTCCTATTTTATTTGATATTCCACTGTAATTATCACGCAGCATCGTCTGTGTTAAGTCAAACTTGGGCTTCAATCTGTCTCCATAAATAGCATCATCTGATGAGCTGTCTGAATCAGATTCTGAAGTACTGGTGCTAGCTGCTGATGCCAACGAGGACGACGAGCCAACATCATTATGTGTGCCATCACTCATTCTCACGACTCTATTTCTAATATACCGTTCGTCAATGAGTTGCAATCTCTCTTCATGATCATCAACCGACCTCGCCCTTTTATTATGACCACTCATTTGTCCAAGTATTTGCTGAACACTTTTAGTAAAAGGCCGTAGCTTGCACCGAGCATACAATGGGTATTTAGAGCGGAGATATTCCACCAATTGATCAGTAGAAGCATATTTGTTTCCACTCAATTCAATGTGCTCCCGTAGGGAGCGATCAAATGCAGAATTCCCTTTCCGCTTCCGGCTTGGAGTCATTTTATGGCTGGATTAAATTTAACAAAAGCAAAGTAAATGCAAATATACTGGTCGTTGCAGAAAAATACATTAATCTACAGTAAAACACAGATTAATTGTCGTACAAGTATGGTGTGCACGTGCAAACCAGACAGCAGTTCACATAAACAAAAGAAACAAATTATTAGCCACCACGGCAGGTCCAGCGGGGCGGTTGCCGGCACTGGAATTCGGTCGTGGCACACCCACAAGAGTTCAAGGTATTGAAAGAAAATCCCGGTGCACAAGGTAGATTGGCATAAAGAAAGAAAGGGAAATCAAATGGGAGCTAGATTCTAGAAGAAGAAAATACAGATGAAGCTGACCTGAATCTTATAATTGGATTAGGGCACACAAAAATTCGATATCCTCCTACAACTTGTTAGGTAATGAATGAAGACCGGAAGAAGACGAATTACCGTAGAAATCGATGCAACACAATAGATATGTGGAGGCGAGTGATATAAAAGTTTCCTCTCTGTCCCCAAAACCCTAATTATTTTTCATACTTTTTCACAATAACGTGCAAAGGTAAGGGCTTGTGCACCATTTACTCTTCCCACAAAGTAGTTTCAAGAGGAGTCTTCTGGCCGTCAGCGCATTGAGCATTCAGGACGGCCGATCGAATTTGCCCGGCGGTTTCTTTCTGTTTAAGATGATTTGGGTTTGGATTGAGCAATTCGTTTGGGCCACATTAATTAAAGGGTCAGCCTGTTGTTTGTTCACTACTCCAATAATTGGCCCAACTACATGAAATGTTTTTTTATTAGGGGTGGTCACAGTACTACTGCTTCCACTATTTTAGAGAGAGAAAAATCAAAACTGATATGAATGAATGACATTTTTAGGTGTCACAATCTCATTGAATGATAATCATGAATATTTTTTTAATCATCTAATAAAATTATACCTTTTGACATATAGAAATTACAAAAAAGTGCGAAGAGTGCCACATCTATTACTTTATTTTTTCATGTCACAATTGAACAAATAGACGGGGGAACCATTCCCTGAACTTGATATAACCGCAGCTCTATTTATTATGGGACCAAACAAAGTACTTGGAGTCAATGGCTTTCACGTGGCTTTCTACCAAACACACTAGCTGTCAAACCCCCATTATTTTACCCTATAATGTTAAGTTGTTTCTTTAAGTGATGGCGGAAGCTTTTATAGACTTTTAATGGAACAAAGGCTAACGAGAGTCGTGACATGTCAATTAAATAAGTTTCATAAGTTTTTATCTAGGTGGTGATATTATTCACGAAATATCTTTTTCATTTCAAAAGCTTGTTTATACTTCTAGGGACATTTTGAAGTCCATGTTACAAGAATTACTTCTCATGTTATTAATTTGATTGCATGAATAGTTTCACTTGAAAATATATGTAGTAACAAGCTTATCAAGAGTTAATATCATAGTAAATATACACAAGCAATACAATTCATTACATAAAAATTATTTTATTCATTAACTAACCGTATAGAGGATTGGGAGTCTCCACATGGAAAATGAGAACTCCAATCTAAGCAAAAGTTCTAATTATACCATTACATTACATATCATGTCTTTATCTTATATTTCATATATTCATATATCTATGTTACCATCTCTATTTCCTTACTAGACTAGTATTGCATTAGAATTAAACAAAAAACATTGGCTTGTCTTTCAAAATCTTATCATAATGAAGGAGGGTGAGGGTGTAGGCACAATATATATTGTACTCATACGAAGTCCCTAAATACATTCGGAACTCCAGTGCATCCTCATAGTAAGCCCAAAGGTCGGTCTCAAGCACATGCATTATCATACTTGCATCATGGGATAATCTCCAATCTTTGGCTTGCCTCTCATAAGTTCTTTGATAGACCATCTATAAAAAAAGATAAATGACACTAAATGAGTATAAAATACACCGTGAGTAATACATTATTTTGGTTTGCTATAATGTTATAAAAATCATTCCATGTCACAAATTTAAGAAATACTAGAATGTACAAACCTTTTGAATGCATTACAGGGCCTAAATTACTAGAAATTCCTACTACCTATGACGTCTTATTGCCTTTCAAATACCAAGATGGTAGTGGCAATACAATGGATTCACAATAATTTTCCGGTTGGCCTTTACCAGATTTCCAAACATTCATTAATCCATAGTAATTTCCATACTACTCATCATATATTGGAGTCATAACATGGATCAAATCAAAGCAAACAATACAAAATGGGTAGAAGGACTCTAGTAATTCTTATGCAAGAAACATTTCAACAATATCCAAAACTCATGCCTTTAGATGGAACTTATTTGAAATTTATGCATGCAAAGGAAACCAAAGTAATGAATTACTCACATTGGCTTTTATGTCTTTAAAAATGAGTGGATGTTTGTGAGTGACAAAATACCTCCAAATCCTTGGTATATTCAAGTAAAGTAGTCTTTAGAATGAGGGTTCTATGTGTATATGGATGAGGTTTTGTTTGAAGAGTTAAAAAAGTGCTTTTGAAGGTCTTTTGGAGGTGTTCAAGACTTTGCTGAATTTATGGACGAACTTTGCTTAACTATTTCCTAAAAATTCTTGGGTTCCACATATGATAAAATGTCTAAATGTCCCCAGATAATTTATAAGTAACTAATAAGAATGGGTTCAATTGGAGGCACAAGAATCAAGTTGCCAAGTGTGCTTTATACATTTACTTCATCTAAGAAATTCTCATTGGGTATAAGTGTCTTTAGATTTTTCCACTTATTTCTTGATAAATCCTTTTACTTATTGTACTATATAATTAAGTCCTTGTATTTTCGACTATACCAATGAAATACCGCATTTTTTTCTTTAAGCATTCTTTGGCCCCAAGTTTACCACCCAATTGAACTTAGTTTTCTCTTAGCAATTCTCCGTAACCGATGGAATAATTGACATAAATTCGAGTAATCATTTTATTTTCGTCAAACAAACAAAATGTCTTTAAATTCTTATAAAATGTCTCGACTAGTCACCCAATTATAATATTCATTCACTGATTACTTAGAGTTGAATGTTAAAATCAATTATTATCCCGAATGTGCTACTATTAAAGTAGAGAAATTAAACATAGTGTTACACTAGCAATCTCTTAAAGGTCCTATCTCTTCAACTTAAATGAAGGCTGCAGACTACAGTGTTAGATGTGTTAATCGAACCTCTATTGTTTTAATTCCAAAAGTGATTATGTATCTTTAGTTGATTATTGGCCAATTTCACTATGTAATGTGCTCTACAAAATAGTATCAAAGTGTTTGGCAAACAGGATTAAACACGTTCTGTCATCCTTGGTGTCAAACAACCAGAGCGCCTTTGTGCCGGGAAGGTTGATCACATACAATGCAATCGTGGCTTTTGAATTACTTCATTCTCTACACAAGAAGAATAATGGGAGGAAAGGCTTCTTTGTTGTGAAGGCTTTTTTTTTTTAAAGCTTAAAATAATCTTTTTGGGGGACTTAAAGTAATTAATTACATGGATTGTTGCAATCTTTATTTTATTATTATTATGATGAAAAATACGTATAACTACAATCTTTGCAATACTTAGGCTGCCAAGAATTAACGTAATGCAATATGAATATACGTTGTAAAATAATAAATATACTTGCATTCTAACTTTTGTATAGATGCAATAGTACAATGATGTGTATACGATCAGTCGATAATAAAAAATAGACTACCACCTTCATAAATCACATAAGTAATTAAAATTATACTACACCATTTATCTAGCATCGTAATAATACCAAACGTACGTATGGTACTTGATCTAAATCAGTACATCATTTGAAATTTTACTATATCAACAAAATATGATATAAGTCCATTATAATTTCATATTTTTCGTCCTTCCATATGCGTGAGTTGTCTAGGATATGCTACTTTACAAGGCACATAAAAGCCCCTTCCAATGCTATTGTCAGTATTAAATGTTAAAAATGCCAGTGTTGATTGTCAAAGTGACGTGAGAGAGACATAAACAGAGAGTCTATAATTTGAAATATGTTTCAATCTCTCTTTTCACCTAATTTTCTCACTCTTCAATAACTTTTCTCTCTACTCTATTTCTCCCACTTTGATTTATTGGCCACATCATCCAATGTTAACACTGTAGCATTGAAAATTCTCTACATAGACAACACTTAGACGTGAGATAGTGAAACAAGTGGAAAATACACTAAGAATAGAGTACTAAGTAATGTTCTTTAATACAACTGATACTTAACATGAGACAACGTATCATATAGACTACTATTCAACACCACTGATACTACATAATTATTCTAAAGGATCAAGTCATTTTGACAAAATATAATTGCAATATATAGCGTGTTTATGGAAGGTTGTGCCTCAAAACAACCATCAGCTACATAATAAACAGGCAAAAGCATTTTACAAGAACACAAAGATCACATAGATCGACATAATCAACAGCACCAGGACTAGAGTTTCATCAAAACATGTAGATATATAATTCCAGTTTAGCATATTGCTCTACCATCAGCATCAGGCAACACTTAACCAACATCAGAATCATAAATGCAAAAACATGAGGCTACGTATTGCAAGTTTACTAATTCTGGAAAGACTTCAGGGGATCTTTAGGGTCGATCTCAGCAATGAGTGGGAGATCAACTGGTAAAGTCTCCAGACAGAGGCCTACTCCCTTTAGCGCATCAATTATTTCCTCAAATACAAATCTTTGGCCACCCTGACTGAGATGCAGACCGTCACTGCAATTCAATAAGTAAATGAAGATTAGTATTTCTATTTTGTGTACAATGAGAATTAAGAACATCGAATTCAGAAAGCATTAGAGGGAAAAGGCTCGATCAATTAGTACTTGGTATTAATTGGTCACGTATGGACATTTGGAGCCAAGAAGAAGATCATCAACTTTTGCTTTAAGAACTCTTTCAGAGATTAGAAACTTGATGGAATTTACAAGTTAAAAAAAAAAAAAAATTTAAAATAAAAAAACTTAAACAGAAACATCCGTGCATTGGAACACCAATGAAACACTCCATTTATTCCATGATAGTAGAGACTATGTTTAAAAGTTTAAGATACGATAGAATAGAGGGGAAACAATGCCAAAATAAATACCATGCCAGACATTGTTATACCAATCTATAATAAGATAATCATATGATTGAAACTAAAATCACCTTAGATAAGCTTTTTGCCAGCCAGGAGTCTCCTGCATTTTCGTCCAAAGATCCACTGCTGGAAGCCCACATTTCTCTGCTACTGCAAGACAAGCTTTAGCATACTGACATGCAGCTTCATTTGTCCTTTCAGGTAGGCCTGATTTGTTCTCTATGAATGGATGCCTGCATTGTCGTACTCTAATGAATTCTCAATGTTCTTGGATAATAATTCATCTCACCTAAAATGTCGAAAAAACTTGCATGATAAAAATTGTAACAAAGTGTACAATATACTCTAAATTCATCCAGAGAAAGAGTATGAATAGGTATAGAGAAAAATTTACTGCAGCCGTGCATCTTCATCAATTGGGGGAGGAGTGATGAGGAGGATACGAACAGAAGGCCATTGTTTCTGAAAGTCACCAATATCGAAATTATGTAAGACAAAGCATCAGAGAATAAACAAAGCGAGAAAGATTAAGAAATTATGAGCACTTACCTCGGGGCATTAAATCATGAGATGTCTTAAATTCAAGATTTTTTATGGTAAATTTGATTTTGGCCATTTGACTAAGTTAAAAGATCAATCGGTTCATAAAATTAATCCAATATCGCATTTTTCAGCCAAGAAGAGTTTAATCATTTCTTATTAACACAAGTAGTATCACCACAAGAACAAGAATAGCTTGAAATTCCTAATAAGCAGGTTGATGCATAAAAAACTTCATGTTTGAGCATAAATCACAGCACATTGCAAACTTGTACAACGAAGAAATTATTAGGTAGAAGTAAGGGGTATTTGATTATCACTTTACAATTTTTGTTATAATTTTACCAACCACTTTATTTGACAACTAAAACTACAGCAACCCGTTTCAAACATCATAAATCTCCACTGCTCATTCTACCTCTCCCATTATAAAGCGAATCAAACAAAGCTTCTTGGTAACCAATTGAGATTTGTGAATATGTGCCAGAGTCTTGAATATGGACATTGTACGGAAATGATTTACAACTGTCCTATCCGTGGACTGAATATCTTTGGCTAACAGAAGGGATTTTCAAGGCATTGATCTATTTCATTTAGGTCCTAACAAATAATTTTCTGTGTTCAGCTCACAACTCAAAAACATATTTCTTTTGTGCTTATAAAAGGATAAACTACTATTAGCCATACCCCAGGCCGCCAGGTCCCTTGTAAGGAGGAAAAAGGGGGAATATGCTTGAATCCACTTCATACCTCAATTTGTGGCTTCCAGTAACGCTGAACTTATATTTGACAACGTGCCACACTACATTACAAACTACATAATTTTCTTGGTTTTGTGCAATTATATAGATTAATACTTATACAAAAGGAAAAGTGAAGAGATGAATGGATAATATTATTCCCATCTTAATGTGGGTTCGGAAAAAGATGACTCCCTAAGTATAGCAACATGTTAAGCTATTACCAATGGGTCAGCTTGCAGAACAAACATTTTCCATTCACAGCTATTGGTTTGGAACAGAGTAGTATTTATCGACGTAGGATATGGATCATAATGCAGGTATTAATCATTTCCCACCCCCAACCCCAAATCCTAATACACATTCGCCCTTAAGATTCCTCTTTAGTCATCCTCCCCCACCCACCCACTCCCTCTCCTTGTTCCAACTCTGCTAGTTCCAAACCTTTCACAACCACCACATGTGGTGAAGTGCACACCCCCAACGTCCAAGAACCTGGGGAGGGGGGAGATGGTGAAATAGAAGGACGGATGAATTTGAGAATAAGGTATGTATCACTAAGATAGACCAGTGCCCCTTTTAGCAATCCATTGTATTTATCAAACCAATGACATCCACGTATTTCATGAGACCCATTAACACTAGACAAAAATCTACCTCAATCAACTAATTCTATGTTGAAATAGAAATAGATTGCTAACAGGGAGTTTAGATGTCTTTATAAGATGAGTCTCTTAAACCAAAAATAGAAGCGTGGATTCCTATCTCACTGCGGCTTGTCTTTGAAAAAATTCTGTGGTCATAACTGTCTTTGCCAAGATGGTAGGAAGTTGCATCTTATCTTATATGTATCTAATATAACAAAAGTACAGTCAACTCAACTGATATGCCACTTTTTAGTAGCAAAGATGTGCATTTTGAGGCAATACAGATCACAAATTGTGAGCGGTGCAAATGCAGGCAATCAGAGGAAGACCTCATTCCATTAAAGCAAAGGCTCCTGAAAATGACAGGGCAATCCATGCATTGGAACATTTTGACAGCAAATGAATAGAAAAGTATAACAAATGGCAAACAATAATAGCCACTACAGGGCCTCTTGCATGTCCACTTGGGCCGATTCCTACTGAGTCCCACCAGTTCATGATGTCCCAATTGCACATCAAACATTGCCCATATCATCATATTAGAGTGCACGCGAAAAGAAAATGAAAAACTAAAAAATTAAAAAGTTGGTTCACGACTGGGCTAAAGATTAACCTAATCATACCAGCAAAATAAGAAAAATCAAGGCCATTTAACATCTGTTCAAGAAAGAAATTTACATCCGTACAATGAATTTTCTATAGAAACAGATTTAACAATGGGAATCAGATTTAACAAATATCTTTCTACATCGGTTTAAACTCGTAGAATATGGTTCCCGATTATAAAAATCTAATGGGTCTTCAGTTATAACTTGAAACCCAAAGTGCAAGCAATGAGCATTTAGGGCTTGCTTGATTCTCATTATTCTTCTAATTTATGATTTTACCTATGACTAATTTCACATTTGACAATGGCTCAATTACAATTACATATTTCAAACCTTTTTACATTTCAATAGAAATTCTACTTCTAATTTCCCCACATTTAAATAAATAATGAGTATCAACCAAGCTCTTAATTAAGGACGAGAAAAAAGAGCAGGTGGGGGTGGGGTTGTGCTGTTTATAGCGTGTGGAAATGGAAGTGTGTACACGTGCGGGGTTCAATTACCTTGAGAAAGGCAATAATGGCGTGGAGATTCTGCCTGTACTCCTCGAGAGGCACGTGCTGGAAACCGCTGCATCTATCCGGAAGACAAGCGTCATTTGCACCGAAGAACACCGTCACAGCCATCGGCGTACCACCACACTCCGGCGGAGGAAACACTTTATCCACAACCTTAAGGGCCCACCTTGTATTGTACCCGCTATACCCTCTCAACACCACGTCCATCTGCCCCATTCATCATCAACAAAACATATATTACTGCGGGTGAGATATACGTGTGTGAGTGTGTTAGTGTACAAATATTACTGTGCGAGAGAAGTGATTTGCAAGAGAAGTTCCCCAGCCGCCATCGGAAAAGGACTCTTCGGTGATGGAGTCCCCAAAAAGATAAATCTTGGGTCTCATTTCCTTCTCCTGAAGTATTTCGGTAATGGATTTTCACTTATTTACAAAACTGCAACTTCACCTGCAATGAACAACATTTGTGAGTTGTGAATTCTGGAAATCTGCCTACCCACATAGGCTATATCACATTACATATGCAGAGAATAATTAAAAATTAATAAATACCGAGCCTTGAAAAGTTGCAAAGTATCAGTTGCCCAGAAGTTGACGTGCGAGAAAATAGAGAGTGGTTTGGCTTCGCGGGGAAGGAGGCTCCAGCGGGATGTAAGTTTTGGTGAGTTTGAAAGGCTGGCTGATTGCGTCAGACAGTGCGTAATTACCTCTAGAAAATATGTGACCTGGCAGTGAAAGCAGCAACATAAATATATGCAGAGAGTAGCCCTCGGAGCGTGACGATTGCGCGGCCGCCCTTTCTGATTGAATCAGAGGTTAATGCCCTGTTTTCAGGGACTTCTCCCTAGGAAGGAAGAAAGATTTCTTCACTTCTCTGTTCTCAAACCACTTGGTAGATATCTAATGGTCGGTTATCCTCATTATAATTGGAACAGACTCCTGATATTTTATTCGAGTAATAATGTCCCAACCTCGGGCCCCGACTTGCATGGTACTTTAAATGGCAATTAAGGTGACAAAATAGGATCGCAGTCTTATAAACAGAGATCGAGACGTATTAATTGTAACTTTGTACGTTAATCCTCATTATAATTGCAACAGGCTCCTCCTGATATACGTTATTCGAGTAATGATTTCTGAACCTTTTTTTTAGAAGAAAGTTCGGTAGCCAAGAGGTCTCTGCTTTGTTATGATTAACTATAATTTAGCAGCCTGTAAACTGAAATTCTAAAGAATAACCGGAACGACACAGACCATTAGTTACGTTTTGTATAACTGCGTTGGTTTTGTATAACTACTCTCGCCGTCATTCGTCAACCGAACATTTAACACCCCCCCCCCCACAACAAAAACCAAAAAAAAAAAAAAACCTTACAAGATACGATGGCAATTAAGGTGACATAAAGGATCAATGAAGAACAAAGTTTTGATGGTACAATTCCATGTATATAAGTGGAATATGATATGCAGATGTGTAGCCACATGATATGCAGATATGTGGGCAAAAAGACAGAGACAAGATGCAACATTTATTAGAAATCTATAAAGAATAAAAAAGTGGAGGAAGTGGAAGAAATCCATAAAGAATGAAACTTCCATGATTGATGGTTTCTGGAAGAATTGGAAGGCAAATGAAATACTCTAGCTTTTTGCTTGGATGATAGGATGCTGGTGCTCATTCAGGAATAGTTGCAAGGAGGAAGGGAGATCTCTCAGAATTCAGAATTATTCATAAAACCAAAGATTAATGGAGTAATATATTTATACGATCGAACTCTTAGAAGTGAGAAATTTTGAACTAAACACTGGAATTCGTAATGCAAATGAAGCTTGATTCTGATATTTGGGCAGCTTTCTTTAGTTGTGAGAGAAGGGTAAAAAGCTTTTCTAAAAATTGTCATCTTGCTTATTTACTGTTTACAACTGTTAAAATTCCTCTTTGTTCATCTATGCCTTACTCATAAGCAATTGGCCTGGAATATTTTTTCTAATTCTAGAGGACAAACTACAATGGGCATGGAGTTTTATGCACAAATTTCGTCAACATTAGACTGTTGAAGTAGATCACTGGCTCTTGGATCAGCACCAGTTGAAAAAATCGTGGAGTTTTTCTATTGAAAAAAGGGACAAGGTCCAGGAATGCTGATGACTCTTTGGCTCTTTGCTAATGGTAGCTCTTACAACAAGTAATTGTTAGATGAAAATTTCATGCATTGTGCATTGCCATCAATCATCAGACTCCAAAAACCATAAAACTAAATATACTACACATTGCATTTTTTTGTGAGATCTATCTAATAAGTTCAGAAAAAAAAAGTTAGATCCTTTGCTGCCAGATTCCTCTGATATTATTCATACAATGGCCTCTTTCCGAGAGATTCTTCTTTCATTCCTCTGTTTGTTTTTGCAGCATCATCTTCCTGGCAACATCCTTCTCTCACATGATGTCAATAAAACACGAGCAATGGATGGCTCAACACGGATGCATTTACGAGTGTAATGAAGAGAAAGAGAAGCCATTTAAGATATTCAAAGATAATGTAGAGTTCATAGACATCTTGATTCAATAGAGCTGCTAATAACACATAGAAGCTTGGAATCAACAAATTTGCGGAGTTGACTAATGAAGAATTCTTGGCTAAGTATGAAAAAGTAAAAGCAGTACCAGCTACACTTGACTGGAGAGCAAGGGGGGCCGTTACCCCGGTTAAGAAGCAACAACAATGTGGTTAACCATCATCCATACAGAACTATGTTTACTGGTAAACTAGTTTCACTATCTGAGCAACAAAGAATTGATTGTATGAATATTGATGATGCTTGCCAAGGCAGCTGGGTGGAGCAAATATTTGATTTTGTTGAGAAGAAATTTGCTATTCAATTGTTGCGGCTGCACCTCACCAATCATACCAACCTTTCCACTAGAATAATCTTCGTGGTAACTATGCTTTTGCAAAAAGTCAACTTTCTTGTAACGCTTTTTGATCAATTCAACAAGGTATGGGCTGCAACTGGCTGCCTTTCTTGATTACCCAGTGGTGATCTTTGTTTCTGTATAAACATATGAAAACAAACAAATATGGGCAACAGGTGCTGCATTGATTATATAAAACAATTACAACCTAAATCAACAATGCTTAAATATTTCTTTAAAAAAAAAAAAAACCAATGCTTAAAGATTCCTTTTAAAAAACAATACTTAAAGATACGTATGCCAACGCAAACTCATGCATTGTCAGACGTGTGCTCTTCCGATCTACCAATCCTGGACTGCCACCATTCTGGATCAGTTTGAAAAAAACCCGTTTATTTATTTATTATATTTTTCCCCCATTTCCTTGCATATATAGTTGGGGTGCCTTGTGTCTATATGTTTTAAGGAAGAAGAAGGGAAGGAAAGAAATTAAGAGAAAAATTAAAATTAAAAGAGAGAGAGAGAGAGAGAGAGAGAGAGAGAGAGAGAAGATGTGTTGTGGTGATTGCCGCCCTTTGGGGTTTCTCCTCGGCCTCCCCTTCGCCTTGGTCTCGCTTCTCCTCTCGCTAATAGGCGTCGTAATCTGGATTTTCGGGTAAGTATTACATGCTTGATAGATAGGATTGGACCTGACACATAAAATTACGTTCTTTTTTGATGGATTGAAACTAAAGCATAATTGTGTTGCAGGATTATGCTGAGTTGTTTGAGATCGGAAGAGCTTGTGCGTAACGGTGTTGGTAGAGTTCGCTCTGGCTTTAGTGAAGGCTCCATTTTCAGTCATGAAGTGGTTCAC
>CAVNYN010251144.1:0-19267 GCA_963692815.1 Nyctanthes arbor-tristis
TTATAAGGTCAATGTGAATAGAAGTTTACTATGGTTAGTGCACAATGGTTTCTTTTAGATTCGGTAGTCAACCTAGGGTCTCAACCGCTACATCCTGCTTCTTCTTCTTCTTACAAGTTGACGCTCTTCCGATCTGTTCGCTTCTTTTTGCTCCTAGCCTCCTCATATGCTACACCTAAATTCCCCGACATCAAAAGCACTCATTCACTGTACCTGGATATAAACACAAACATAACAAGAAAAACCATAGTGTAACCAACAAAGCTACAAGTAAAATAACAAGATACTGACCACAAACAAGATAATTAGCAAGGTATTTATTTATAACATAAAATGCTAATGATCTTACATGACGATGCTATCATGAGCAATGGTCAACCCACTGGCCTTCCTCATGATCCGAACGCATGTACTTTGTGTCCATATTATCATCCCCTGTTGGTATATGTTGTATACCAACAAAGAATGGAGGAGTTTCATCAAAATTATCATACTCTTCTTCGTTGACCAACCATCAATATCAACTATATGTCTTTTGCCGTGAAGGTCGACTAACCACTTAGGCTCAACGGGAACAACAATGTAGAAGAACTATTTTGCTTGTGATACAAGTATGAAAGGGTCATTAAGATAGCCTAGCCGACCAAAGTCTACTAGAGTGAAACCTAATTCGTCAACTCGAACACCCCAGTGGTTTTCAGTCTACTTACAACGAAAAAGAGGCACCTTCAGAACCTTATAATGAAGCTCCCAATTTTCTTCAATGATGCCATAATACGACTTTGCGTCATCAACTGACCTCCCATGATTGACACTAGAATATTCTGATGAAAGAGCTACTAACGTCACTCTACTATTCTGCATCGTGCTCTTAACGTCTTGACATTTAGTGTAAAATGTGTACCCATTAATATCATAGCCCTCTTAAGAAGAAACATCCACCCTAAGGCCAGTGACATGTTGGACAACTTTTGGACAACTTTTGGAGCACTCTATCTCTGAACTATGTTATAAATGTACGATTATATTCATTGGCCAGTGACATCTCACCTTCGAAGGATTTTGACGCCTTAATGTCAAAGTCTGCTTGTCTAAATATGAGTGAACTAAAGTAAGGTGCTGCAAAATAAGAAAGTGTGCTTTATCTCTCATTTTGACCTTGGGCACGATTGATTTGAATCGAATCGTACCTTTACCTCCAAGTCTCTCTTCATATCATGATTTAAGAATACCAACGGCTTCAACACCATTTAGGTAATATGTACAAAATTCAATAGTCTCCTCAACAGCATAACCTTCAATTATACTTCCTTCTGGTCAAGATCGACTTCTTACGTATCTTTTCAAAATACCCATATATCTCTCAAATGGATACATATACCTCAAGAACACTAGACCACAGATCTTAATTTCCCTAACCAATTGAATGATTAAATGCACCATAACGTTAAAAAATAACGGCAGAAAATACATTTCAAACTGGCATAGTATGATAATAACATCGGCCTACAAAGCATCCAACGACTCCGGATCAACGACATTGCTACAAATTGTATTAAAGAAGAAACAGAGCTTAGTTATGACATGTCTAACATGTTTTGGCAATATACCAATTATTGCAATTGGCAAGACCTGTTGCATTAAGACATGACAATCATGAGGCTTCATTCCAACCAATTTCAAGTCTTTCATACTTACAAGTCTCTTGATGTTTGATGAATAGTCAGATGGAACCTTAACAGCATTCAGACACTCACGAAAGCTAGTTTTCTCTTGTTTAGACAATGTATAGCATGCAGGGGCAAAAACGTATGCTTTTCAAACTCCTATAGTGCCAACTGCTCTAGTATCCCCATTTCTACCATGTCTTTTCTAACTTTAATACCGTCTTTCGTCTTTCCAGGAATATTCAAAACATTCTGATAAGACTATCGCATAATTTTTCTCCACGTGCATTACATTGAAACAGTGTCTAACTTGCAAGTGTTGCTAGTATGGTAGCTCCCAAAATATTGATCGCTTCTTCCATATACTCTTCTATGAAGGCTTTGAAGTTTTACCGTACACAACATTAACATTTTTTACCCTCTTATAGACCTATTTTCCTATTAACGGCAAGTGGACGACTCGAGTCTTGGTTCTCCCATTGAAAGCCTTTTTCTTCTTTCGATACAGGTGGTTAAATAGAAGAAAGATCCGATGACTCATGAACATATTTTTCTTGCAGTTGGTCGGCCAAAGATCAATCGTCGCATCTTCACAAACGGGGCACGCTTTGGCTTCTTTGGTAGTATAACTTGACAAGTTACCATATGCTGAAAAGTCATTTATGGTACAAAAAATCATTGCACGTAGCGTGAAATGTGATCGGCTATGTGAATCAAACACCAACACGCATTCGTTCCACAACAACTTCAAATCATCAATGAGTGGTGTGAGGTATATATCTATATCATTTCCCAACTGTTTAGGCCCCGAAATCAACAACGATAACAATATGTACTTCCATTTCATATACGACCAAAGAGAAATATTGTAACACACTAAAAGAACTGGCCAACTACTATGTCGACCACTTATATTACCATGGGGTTCATTCTATCTGTACATAGTCCAAGTCTAAGATTCCTATCTTCGCCACTGAATTTGGGAAACATCATGTTTATATTCCTCCACTGAGAAGAATCGACTAGGTGTTTGGGTTTTCCATCTCCTTTCCTCCCCTCAGTATTCCATCACATTTTCTTTGCATCATTTACATTTGCAAATAAACATTTGAATCTAGGTATTAATGGCAGATACCATAACATCTTTACCAGATGGCCTTTTTTGTCAGCATGTTTATCGTGGAGATCTTTTTTCTTATACCGTAACGCCCCACCCTTTTGGCACATATGCAAGTCTTCGTACTCCTGCCAGTACAAGACACAACCATTTGGACATGTGTGTATCCACTCAATCTCCATACCCAATAGGCACAACAATTTCTTTGCCCCGTAGGTCGAGCTAGGAAGCTCATTATCATCGGGAAGCATGTCTTTTAGAAGGTCCAACAATCTTGTGAAACTCCAGTCACTCCACCCATTCTTTACTTTCAAATTATACAATTTAAACACAGTAGACAACTTTATAAACTTATTACATCTAGGAAACAATAGCTTTTCGAAAGTGAGACACAAGCCGTCAAAAATGTGCGGAGCCCCAGTGAAATCATTTTCTATATCACGCATTATTTCATCAATCCAGTTGTTCTGGACATCATCATTATCTTCTCTTGCCTAATTAATTCATCACTCCTGTTTATCGTGTTTTCCCCCTGAGCATCCTCATTGAGATCGGAAGAGCTAGTCGTAGGAAGTAAATCCTTACCATGCCAAAACCAACACGTATAACATTCGTTAAAACCACTTCTAATTAAATAGTGCTTTGCTTCTATATAGCTATCATACTTTTGCAGATTCTTACAATTGTGGTAGAGACATACTATCAGCTCTTCCTGCTTCCTTTTTCTATTATCCTCAGCAAATTTTATAAATTCTTCAGCTCCTTCCAAATATTCTAGTGTGGTACGTCTCCCATATATCCAACTCCAATTGATATATATCTCACGAACTATGTCAAGCTATTGAAAGCGGGTAATGCTTTTGTACTTATCGAATATATTGGCACGTTATCTAATTTCGTTATATTCATTCTCATCACACACTTAAACTGCTTTTCATTATTTCTTTGTTATAAAAATTTATTTGTTCACCAATATTTATTAATTATACATATTCATTTGCGTCACAAATTTAAACACAGAATAGTTACATTATTTAATTTTAATTTTTTAATTTGTCTACCAAAACTCCTCGGCACGTTCACAATATTGAAATTTAATCAAAGAATTATTACATTAGTATTTGCCCACCTTAAAGTATTACGGGTCATGACATAATCTTTCTACACTACTCTATTCACATTATAAATTTAATCAAATAATTTTTAAATTATTTAATTCCTTTCTTTTATTTAAATTTCAAAAATTACTAATTATTTATGTATCCCCATTATCATTTTAGTTCGAAGCAATAATATTAATTGATGTATACAACACTACTAAACAATATATACACGTATACCAATCTTTATCAAATTTTACAAAAACCCTAAAAATCATAATTTCTAAATCCAAAATAAATATTTCTTCACATAATAAAGCTAGTTTTCTCATTACAATATATACATATATATTTAACAAAAATATATACTTATATACATATACAACAATGTATAACAAAAAATATATTCAACAAAACAGTATAATTTAACAAATTAACAAAAAATCATATATAACAAAAAATATATTTAACAAAAAATCATAATTTCACAAATTAACAAAAAAATCATATATAACAATAAATATATTTAACAACGCATGCATATACACCTATCTTTACCAAATTTCACAAAAACCCTAAAAATAATTATTTCCAAATCTAAAATAAATATCTCATCATACATAAAAACCAATAATCTCATTCCAAACTAACCAAAAAAAAAAAAAGGAGAAAAAATTATACCTTGAAAATTCTTTGAAAATGTGGAAGAAAAAAATGCAATGCACCATCACAGTCGTCCACTGCCACTGTCGTCCACTGTCTGCCGCCACCGTCAGTCACCTTCAACTACCAAGAGTTAAGTGGCAATGAAATTAATACCAAAAAAATACTGAGAAGATAGAAAATCAAGTGAAATTACCAAGATGTCAGGCCGAATGCACTCCACCAGCCACCTAACCACCGCCGCTCGCCGAATTGCTTGGGTGGAGATCTAGGGATTTTGGGGTCGAAATATGGGGAAGTAACTTCTCAATATGACTCAAGGCTGAAAACGAGCCTTGCTTTAATCTTGAAATGGGTTTTAAGGACTGAAATTGGTTTCGGCATGATTGGAGTTCTTCCAGATTTTCAAGAGAAACTTCAAATGGGGTTTCGCGAATCTGGGAAGTGATATAAAAGGAAAAGGCATCTGGATTGCTTGGGTGGAGATCTAGGGATTTTGGGGTCGAAATATCGGGAAGTAACTTGTCAATGTGACTCAAGGCTGAAAACAAGCCTTGCTTTAATCTTGAAATGGGTTTTAAGGACTGAAATTGGTTTCGGCAAGATTGGAGTTCAAATCTAGATTTTCAAGAGAAACTTCAAATGAGGTTTCATGAATCTGGGAAGCTGATATAAAAGGAAAGGGCGTCGGTCCCTTACTGGGACCGACGCCTCAGTTGTTAAGAGGTGTCAGTTGCTAGATAACAACCGAAGCCCCTTCTACTTATTGACTAGAGACGTCATTTCTTAGCTAAGGACCGACGCCTATGATAGTAGTGTTTATTTCAAATTTGCCATAGCATTTTGTTTATGCTTCATTTATCCCAAAAACTCACCCGTATTTCCAATTTTTATGCGCAATTTTGTAGTAGTGATTAATCACTGAATATCCTTAAACAAAGAGTACAAAATGTCCTAAATGAATGAATAGAACTGTGAACTGAAATTAATGCTATCATAAACTATAGTTTTCATCTATTTATCCTGCATATAAAATAAACACATAAATCACATTTTCACATGCATACTCATGGCACAAACCAATTAATATTGCGAAAATATTTGAAAATAACTTTTTTTTAGAAAAATGAGACTACGTTAAACTTCATCAGCTGGGCAACCTTTGAGAGAAGCTTATTGGTTTATCGATCTTCACACCTCATCTAGTCAAGAAGAAAATAAATTAATCTTAGTACTTAAGGAAATAATTCTGTATGAAAAAGAAATAAAATCTTTAAGGACTAAATTGAAACTTTGAAGTAGCTTAGGCTGGAACTAAAAAGGAGATGCTAAACTTTAGGGTAGAAATCTGTGATACAGAAAATTAGAAACCCTATTTGACCAAACTGAAAAACTTCAGACCGAAATAAATAAATCTGGAACTCGGAGGGCGGATTTAAAACATAATCAGAAGCTGGGAACTGAAGTCGAACTACACAAATGTTTTGGGTCCAAAAAGACCATATGTGATAGTTTTGAACTAACTTAAATGCCAACAAAGGTACAAAGGCTGAAACGACCTAAACCATAACTCAGGGACTTGGGTAAATGAAATTCAATTAAAATCCTAAATCTCTGAGTCAATTTTCCCAAATCAAAAGAGCAGCCGACGCAGAGGACTGAGGAGAAGTAAGGCGATGGTGGTCGAGGCTAGGTTCGGTCAGAAGGCTCCCGTGGCAGAGAGGGACGCGACTGGGCATTCGCAACTGGCTGAGAAATTGTGGGCTCGAGGCGTCATCAAACGGCAGTGGCGATTCGACAGCAGAGAGGGGTTTGCGTTTTCCAACGGACATTGAGTTCGCTGGCCGGAAGTGCCTTAGTGTTTTTTTTTTTTTTTGTTGCTTTCCGTGGGTTGTAATTTTTGGAGTTCACCTGTGAGGAGGGGCTTGGCTGGTCTATCATTGGTAGCAGCGGCGTCAGCCGGTTGGCTTGGTGTTGCCACAGGACTGAAAGTGGACGGGTGGTGTAAGGGAGCTCCAGCGCGGCTACAGTGAGCCCAACCAGAGGTGATGCGGGGGTGCAACAGTGGTGGTGTCGTGGGTAGGTGTGAAGGCATCAGTGTGTATGTATGATTATGTATCTATCTATTAGTTAAAAGAAAAGAAGCAGGTAATGGTGTGGGAGTGAAAATTTACAGACCTTGACTCGTGAACTAAATTCTGGCTGAAATTTTGTGTGGAAAAACGTATGGTTTGGGGTGGATGTATAGACCTTGAGTTGGCATTTCAATCCAGTTGATTGTTTTACGCTTGATGGAATTGGAATTTTATCTGTATAAGAAGTTGAACTCCTCTTTTGGTAAAATTGAAGACAACGTGGTTGTTCAGAGCAAATAAAATTGTTCTTTTGGATTTTAATTCAATACTAGTTAGAATTAGAATATTTATGTTACCAGACGAGCGCGAAATAATATAGATATTAAAATAGGCTAGATTATAAATAATATAGATATTAAAATAGCCTATATTATAATGACGCGTAATTATTTAATAAAATTTTATTTTTAAAATTTTCGGGCCGCTATAGTATAAGTCATCTTGTCAAGATCACCATTGACCGTACCCAAGCAACGAAATTGCAAGCCTAATCTATATATTAATTAATCTACTTAAATCTCAGTACTTTTTGCACCACGATTTTTCTGCCTTTTTATTTGGTAAATTTTGTGGTAATTTTCATTTTCTTTTTAACAAAAATTTTTGTGAAAAAACTCAGAGAAGCTTTGAACCTGAAACCATTAAGTTTAACAAATAAACCTTAACCATTTTACCTATTTATTTTGTTTGTTAATCTTTTTTACTAATAAATTAACATACTAAATCTGAAATGTTAATTCAAAAATAAACTCTAATCCATCATAATTCATTAATTTACTATCTCTACTATGTGTCTTGGTGAGTTTAATGTTATTTGAATTTTTTTAATGCATTTTACTTTTTTTTTTTTGAATCTATTAGTTTTATTAAGATTTTTAAAATGAGGTAGGTAATATATATTTTTTTATTATTATATATATGTACAAAAGCTTATATGTAAGAATACATGTTGTCTTTTAAACGATTTTGAACTTTACGATTACTAAGTCCTTGATCTTATTGGTTCAATTAATGTATATTTATATTTTTATATTTTCTACAAAAGTGTAAATATTACAAATTTATATTTAACTATCTAATAATATATTTTAGTAAATTTTTCTACCTGTGTAATGCACGATTGATTTTACTAGTATAAACAAGAATTGAAAATAGGGAATTACATAAAGCAACTGAAACAGGGAATCGAGAGGGGATAGTGGCAGAGACTTCACGCTAAAAAAAGGAACCAAAGAACACCTCAATGTCGAGTCTACTGACGAAAAGGAACTTTAGCTGGCTTTAATTTATAGAGAAATTAAATATCACATAACAAAGAATTTAAAATAAGTTGAAAATTAGGGATAGGGATTATGGTTCATACGCAAACTAGATGTGAACATGGGTGAAATTGAATCCAAAATCTTAACTCTAAAACCACATGATAGAATCCGGACAACCACGCCATCTGGAAAATCACAACGGAACCAAAAAACCCTAAAATTCCAAGAAATGCATAAGTAAATACGGAAAATTCAAAAAATAGAACATGTAATTGGCTGTTGGTAAGGAAAGAGGAAACAGATGAGATTAATCAACGCTAATCAGCCGACATTCCATGGGATGTAAATTGATCTGCAAAGGAAAAAAGAGATCAGGAAAGAGAAAAAGAACAATGAGGGAGAGAAAAATCTTAAGACATCATCAATGACGTCATTAATATTCTTATGATGTTAGACTAGTGGCGAAAAATTATAACACTGGATAAACTCCTATTATTAATTACTAGAATTCTCACTCGTGTGTTGTACAGGATCTAAAAAGTAATAATAACAATAGTAATTTTAAAGAGACATATTTATCTAGCATGAAAAAATGACATGTTTAACTGTCAACCGTGTATTTGATGACAGTGGGCCTTTAAATTCACCATTTGCATATAAACAATCAATTCACGTTTGCCAACTAACAAATATAAGTTATTTATATCAGATAAACATGTCTACTTAGAATTACTCTAATAACAAATGTCAATAAGTTTTTTTCAAAAATTTAATAAATTATTAATATAGCCAGTTGAGTCATATGTTAACATTACGAGATGTAAGTTTTTATAATTATTCTATCACATTTAGATTTATTTATTTGTCGGTAATACTTTTTACACCAGTTAATTTCTTTTTTTTTTCATACAGTACATAGGGGGCGGGAGGGGAACTAATATCAGTTATTCATGTCAAATAAATATTTCTCCCTATAATTACTCTAATAATAAATATCAATAAATTTTTATACAAAAATTTAATATAAATTATTAATACAGCCAGTTAAGTCATATTAGTATTATGAAACATAAGTTTTATAGACATTCTATTATATTTGAATTTATTTGTCAGTAACAGTTTTTGTATCAGTTAATTCTTCTTTTACTTTTTTGATACAGTGCGTATAAGGGAAGGGGAGGGGGGTGTGTTTCAATCTAGGACTTCATGTCTAGAATGTGAGAAACATAACACCGTAGCACTTGTTGGAATTACAGCACTAGTTAATTATACATATATAAATAAAAATTAATTAAATTATTTAAAAAAATAAAATGTTTAATAAAAATTGTTGAATAACTATTACAGTACCACTGTATCAATATTCGGTCCATCTGTCAAATAAATAATCTAACTCTAAATACAGTAAAACTTAAATTGTCAAAAAATTCAATTTAATTATAGAATGGACAAAATACAGCACTATAATTTTTAAAAAAATAATTGATTATTGCACGACAATAACCATATAAAAATTTCATAAAAAATTTCTTAAAAAATTATTAAAAATTAAAATTTACAATTAATGTTAGAGATTTTTAGAAATTTATTAGTTTAGAGACGTGCTATGCTTGGGTTTTAGAATCATAAAAATTACTATATGTTTTTTTTTAAAATAGAACTCTCAATTAATTTATTGTCTAATTTGATAAGTGACGGATCCCTAATTTAAAATATTTGGCTAAAGAAACCACTGTGAATTGAGGATCGGATATGGGTTAATAAAGAAAAAAGTGAATATTATTTAAAAAATTAGTATAACAATCTCAACAAAAAAAAAGATAAAAATAAAACTAAAAAAAAAACAATTAAATGATATCACAAAAAATCTTATAGAGTTATAAACCTTATAAAGCCAGAAACTTTAAAGAAGCAGAAAAAAACAGAAAAAGCCACTCTTCTCTTATTATATATATAGATTAATATATAAATGAAGATAATTAAGTCTTGGCATCTTTTGTACCACGATTTTCTCTATTTTCAAATTAATTAAAATGTGATGCCTATCCAATCTTATTTTTTTGCCTTTGGTCTCCATATTAATTAGATTTGGAAATTTATTCACTTATTGTGAGAGAAACGTTGCTTCTTTCTATAAATACCTCCATATTTGATATCGCTTCAATTGAACTTTGTGATATTCGAAAATTTAGATTTTGTGTAATATGCATTACCTAGAGTTGGTAATAACTTAATAAGTTGAATCCAAATACAACAAATTCATGATCTATTATTTGAGTTGGAATTAGTTATATGTTATGGCTAACTTTAATTATAGAGATAACAAATTTAAATTTTATAATATTGTACATTTATTGCTAAACTTATATTTTCAGATATATTGAATAATGGTAATAAATTTTTCCCATTATTACATATGTATGAGAGATTACATATAAGAATATATATTGCTTTTTGAACAATCTAGAACTCCACGATTACTAAGTACATTTGATCTTATTGATTCAATTAATATATGTTTGTCTTTTTATATTTTCTATTGAGGTGCAGATGTTGCAAATTTATTATGCAATAATATAATAATAAATTTTAATAATTTTTTACCCATGCAATATATTGATAGTTTAACTAATATCACTATTGAAAAACAGGCTTTCACCGACGGAAAAATCCATCACTAAATGTGGAATTTCCGTTGGAAATGACCTTTTCTGACGGAAAACTGGCCGTCAAAATTTCCGTCTGTGAAGCCCTGCTCAGTAATACTTACCAACGAAAATTGAATCCGTCGGATTTCGAATTTCTTACAGACCGAAATCTATCGGAAATTTTCGACGGATTTTCCAACGGACTTCGGTCCGCCGGAAATTTTTGACGGACATAAAAAAATAATAAATGAAAAAATATTTTCCAGATCGGAAGAGCACACGTCTGCGGATTGACCTGCAACCGACTCACCAATCCACGCGCCAACCCGTTAGTAATTCCTTTCAATATAAAATGGATGAGACTCGAACCTTGGACCTGGGGGTTGGGGCGTAAGTTCTAAACTAGTAGGCTATTGTGGATTCTTGTTAACATGTTGACATAAATATATATAAAGTATCTTGTAATCATTTTGTTATTTTAAAAATGATTAATTTTCTTTTTTAAGCATTAGACTTTATATATATTTATTATTTCATTAAACTTTATTATATTAAATATGTCATTTATTCTCTAAATTTATTTGACTGTGCCATTAATATAATATTTTGCCCCTAATTTTCTATATTATGTATACATTGTTAATTAAAACTAAAAATTATAAAAGAGATTTTACTAAAATTTATTAGATTCTATTAGCCAGAATGTGATTTAAATATTAACCACAAAATAACCGATAAAAGATTAAATTTTTTTGTTTAATATTTTTTTATTAGGTAAAACCATTTTAGCATTAAAATTTATTTCATATTATATATATATTTTTTACAAATGAATTGCCGAATATTAAAAGAATGTATGGAATCGACTTTTTCAAAAGAAAAGCGTATGAGTCATATATGCGAATGGGGTAGAAGGGAATGACTAAATATGTTGTTGATTGTTTTTGCTCTTTTTTTCTCGCTTTATTATGTACTTTTAATTACGGATACCAAAAATAAATCATTTTCTATTTTACATCTAAGGGTTATTGATTGTTAATAAGACTTTTAATTATTTTCAAAATTTTGAGCAAAATTTTACTTGCTATATATCAGTTAACTTACCTTCTAGTTTGAAAAAAAATTAAAATATCTCCTATATATTTTTCACAGCTTAAAAGTTAATGTATATTTATTGTAGAACGTTGTGCATATTAAAACATATTAATAAAGTAATTAGATGAATTATAATCATAATTAATAAATAAAACTTATCTCAAACTTATTGAAGAAAGTTTTAATTAAAAATATTTGGTATAATAAAGAAAGAAAAATTTCAAGATTTTATAAAGGAGAATTAAAAAATATTTTTAAGTATATTTCCGACGGAAATAGATACTTTCCTTCTGAAATTTCCGACGGATCTTTAAGCCGGTTGGAATTTCCATCGGAAACTTCCGACAGTTTATCATTTCTGTCGGAAATTTCCGACGGAAATTTTGTGCCGTCGAAAATTTCCGACAGCCTACATTTCCATTGGAATTTTTCCGACGACAAATTGCGTGCCGTCAGAAAGTTTCTGACGGCCAAGTGGAGTCCGTCAGACATTTCCGACAGAAACTTCGTTTATCAGAAATTTCCGAAGGTACAGTACTTCAGTTGGAAATTTCCGACGGATATTCATCTGTTGAAAAAATTTTGTCGGTGATACCTTGTTTTCTTGTAGTGTATGTCAATTATTCCAACATTTACGCTTATTTAAAATTATATTTTATATTTTATATTTTACATCAAAATTTTATTACTATTAATTTATTCTATTCTATATAATTTTAAAAAAAATAAATATATTCTATATATATATATATTTGAAGCGTAATTCTACTTGTCCATAATAGTCATGTAGAATAGTTGTCCAAAGTAATTATATCACCAGCACAAAATATTGTTATCTCACCACATTTTAAATACACCACAAATAAAATAAATTTTAATGCCTTACCACATGAATTTGACAAATATAACCCTAATAATTGTTTTAAAAATTGTACCTTATTTCGTTTCAAAAAAAAATTGTACCTTATTCGAGAAATTTATCCATGCATCACGTATCAAAAACAAGGTAAGAGAAGTTTTAGAAATGTTCAATCTGACCACCACAACCGAACACTACAACATATACATTATACTAATTTTTTGCTAATTTCTAGCATTCTAAAAAACCCTGATATCAACCTATAATCTTCTTCATTTTGAATTCAAAGCGTAATTCTACTTGTCCATAATAGTCATGTAGAATAGTTGTCCAAAGTAATTATATCACCACCACAAAATATTGTTATGCTACCACATTTTAAATACCCCACAAATAAAATAAATTTTAATGCCTCACCCCATGAATTTGACAAATATAACCCTAATAATTGTTTTAAAAATTGTACCTTATTCCGTTTCAAAAAAAAAAAAAAAAAATTGTACCTTATTCGACAAATTTATCCATGCATCACGTATCAAAAACAAGTTAAGACAAATTTTAGAAATGTTCAATCTCACCACCACAACCGAACACTACAAGATATACATTATACTAATTTTTTGCTAATTTTTACCATTCTAAAAAACCTGATATCAACCTATAATCTTCTTCATTTTGAATTCAAAGTCTTGTTAAGACCTTATTCAAGAGCCCAATTTTTCAATGTAATTCCTTAATTTTTTTTTCTGGGGGATGTTTCATGATTCCCCCTACCCAATTTTCTAATATAAGTAGCTTTTCCTAATTATATATATAAATTGTTAGATATTGTTATTAATTTGTTAATCTATTTATTAATATTATTATTACTTATATTTGCTAATTATTATTATTATTATTATTATAAAAGAATATGACCCAAGTCGGCTAGTTTTGATCACCTATTCCTATGTGGGTAGATTAAAGTCTACCTCTCCTACATGACATGCCATGTAGTAGGAGATGGGTAGATTAAACTCTACCTCCTCTTACATGACATGCCATGTAAGAGGTGATAGACTTTAATCTACCCACATGAGGTAGGTGATCAAAACTACCCAAATCGCCTCCAACCAAAATTCAAAACCCTCAGCACCAACTCCGCGTCCGTCGTCCTCGTCCACCGCCAACTCCTGCCCCTGTCGTCACCATCGCCGACCCCACTCCCACCGTCAGCACCGTAATCCTTTATTCCAGTAATATTGTCAACTACAAAACTCTGAATAAAATCGCTAGAGTGATTATTCTTCAAGTCCAATCTGGATTGGTTGCCGACATGTTTGTGGTGGCGGAATTTTAGCACCTCCTTTGAAGATCCAGAAATATAGGCTGTAAATAAATTGTTTCCATTTTCTTTTCTTTTCATTTTTCTTTTTTGTTTCCTGTTGTTGAATGTGGTTTGGTGTTATTGGATATGGCATTGACCATGATTGCAGCGGTCGGCGGTGATATTGTTGGCTGATTCTTAGGCGATGACGGTAACAATTGTTGGACGGCTGCACTTTGATGTGAAGTAAAAATAGAAATTCTAGTAAACTTTTATGGGATTTTGGCGGTGGTGGTCGTTAGGTGACAGTGGTGGTGGCGACAATGTTAGGTGATTGTGGAGGTGGGGTGATAGTGGTGGTGGGAAAAGTTGTTACTCAGGTGTTGATTTTCCAGATCGGAAGTTACCCAGCGTTGATGATGGTATTTGACTTTGTTATTTGGACGGTGATGGCAGTCTTAGGTAACAATATTAGTGATTTATGACATTCGTTACTATAGTATTTGTTATTACGGTATTTGTTACTCAGTCTAACTATAAAGAGCTAACCTCTTTTTTATGAAGTGAAAAAGTGCCACATAGACCTCTTATGGGGATCAACAGAAGCCTATATGGTACTTTTCCACTCCATAAAGAAGAGGTTAGTCCTCTTTAAAAATTTTCATTTGTCACTACTTTCTTTTATTACTAAGTGACAGCGATTGCCGGATGTGACGTAGTGATGCAACAACGAGTCGTTGTCACTTTGTGTTGTTGCAACAACATATTGTTACTACAATATTTGTTATTGCTTTCTTTTGTTACAATATGACAGCAATTTGTTATAGTATTTGTTATAGTATTTGTTACTGTTTTCTTTTGTTACTATATGACAACAATTGCCAGCTGTGACGCAGTGGTCCGATGGCGGGTTTTATTTTATGTTGTCGTGATGGTATTTTGTTACTATATATGTGGTGCGAGGCCCTCGGTGTGTTGTAACATGTTACTATGTGTCAGTTGGTTGATGAAAAAGTGGTGGCGCAACGGTGTTGTTACTTTGCGGTGTTGTTCGGATATTATTTAAAAACTTGTCCGAAGTAAATTGTTAATTTCAAAATAAATAAATAAATAAATAAATTGTAAATAACTAGTATAAATCATTTTCAGATCGGAAAATTAGTGACAAAATAACAATTTATAAAAATCAAGAAATCAAATTTTGACAAAATAATAATGTACAAAAATCTAGAAATATATATATATATATATATATTTGCCATTAGTTCACACCTTAAGTGTATTTTTACAAATAGTTTCAATTGAATACCTATTTGTCTTAAGATCCCTTTGTGAAATCTCGATATTTCAAACATATTTTCCCAACATGAACAAGCCATATATTCCATGCCAATGAATATGTAAACCCGTGGACCATAATTCCACTCGTGAAACAATGTTAAGACCTTTGTAAAATACCTTGGTACAAAACCATGTGACCATATTGCAGCGGTCCATGGCGCGCGCACACACACACATATATATATATATATATATATATATAGATGCCAAGGAATCTTTCATTCAATGAATACTTGGGCATAACCAATTGGGTCAATAAACAAAGTTTCTTGCCTTTGTTTCAATGCATCATTGAATTTCATTTTATGTCGCATGTTTTTTCTTCCAGTATGATAGATTTTTCAACCAATACCAATAAAATATATTGAAATAGAAAACTTCTTCACAGTTACTATATGCAAATTATAAAGAGTACTGGATTCTAAAACCTGTATTGCACCTTTGAATAAATTTGTCATTCTATAGAAAATACCTTCCAAGACACTCACTTCCTTTACCAATAAAATCTAAGTTGTTCTTTTCTTTAATTTCTTTTTTTTTTTTGCCCTTTTTAGGAAGACCAATAAAGCATGTGGTTGTTTAGGCCTCCTTGGCTTTAACTCTAAAGTTCTGCTTTATGAAAAAGAGAAACAAAATCTAACTTATTCTTTAAAAGGAACAGCTTTAGGCAACAATATACATTAAAAGTTGAGATTCATTAAAATATGAACCGCATAATTATAGGCCTAGAAATAAAAACATCCCGGAACAACATGACAGGATGGCAATAAAAGTTGTGCTATTTGACAAAGGAGGGATACAAAAAGTCTAATAACTACTCAGACATATCATGATCTTATTTTTCAACACATCACATTACTTTTATAATAATAATAATTATATGGGCCACATATCTCTTTAATCTGTTGACTCTTTGTCTACTATTTTTCCAAATAGATTTATTCTCGCAATAATAATTATAATTGAATTGAAGGCAAAATCATATATATATATATATATATGCAAATATGCCAACTCATTAATTTGGTTAAGGCTAATTGTATTATCACCACAATTTGGATTCTTACGTTAATAGCCTTAATTTAAATTACCTAAGTAACCACATAAATTTCTTAACATAGATATTTTTTCCCAGTTCCCACTACCCACTCGGCATGTTGGGAATTTAATCAATTTCCCTAAACCCGTGTGATCAAAATAGGCAATCAATATATCAAACAATAATATACGTGCGGAAACGTAAATAACACCAGGAATTATTTAACGTCGTAAAACCCTCCAATGAGAAGGGAAAATCGACGGGGCAAACCGATAACTCTACTATCACCAAATAATAATGGGAATACAATGTTTATCCTTTCAAGATTATCGTCCTAAATCAAGAGGTAATCACACACTACCACAATCACGTAACACCGTCAAGAATAATATTCTTGGCACAACAAATAACTCATCTAACAATAATAGATGAAATCCAGTAATCAACAACAAGAAGGGATAAAGAATAATATCACCTAAGTCATCCCAAGAATTAACTTGGAGAAACCACCACTTGAAGAAATCGAATACACAATTCAACATCCCAAATTTCTTTGCAAGCGGTACACAAAAAGGTTGAATTCTCTTTCCAATTCCCCTCGATCTCCGTGCGTGAATTAGGTGAAATTGTGTCTCTACTTTTGGTTGTTTTTTTCTGCCTTTTCCGTGTACTTGGATTCTCTTTTGCCGCATCCCCACACATCCTTCAACATATATATATATATATATATATATATAGTACCTTAAACCTAATCCAATTTGGCCTAGGATTTCGTGTCCCTCCAGTCCATGATAGATGTATCCCACACTTCAAGTATATCACCTAGAATGCATACCGGCGTGGTCGGCACAGAACTCAAGTTTCTTCTTGGTAACAACCTTTGTCAACATATCAGCAATGTTCTTGTCAGTGTGAATCTTTTTCAACTGTAGAAGCTTTTCATTAACTGCTTCACGAATCCAATGATACCTGACATCAATGTGTTTGGTGCGAGAATGATACATAGAGTTCTTACTCAACTCAAGAGCACTCTGACTGTCACAATAAATGACGTACTCACTTTGCTTCAACTTGAGCTCCTCAAGAAACCTTTTCAACCATATCACTTCCTTTCCTGCTTCAGTGATAGCAATATACTCAGCCTCTGTTGTAGACAAAGCTATGCATTTTTACAACTTAGACTGCCAAGAAACAGCTCCCCCTGCAAAAGTAAACAAGCACCCAGATGTAGATTTCTTGTTATCAAGATCACCTGCCATATCTACATCTGTATACCCTGTCAAAGTTGGCTGAGCTCCCCCAAAACCCAAACACAAATCAAAAGTTGTTTTGAGATACCGCATAATCCATTTTACTGCTTCCCAATGCTCTTTGCCCGGATTAGACAGAAATCTGCTAACCATACCAACTGCGTGTGCAATATCAGGACGAGTACAAATCATCGCATACATCAAACTACCAACAGCTGAAGAATAGGGAATAACCTCCATTTTCTTCTTCTTCTCATCAGTCGAAGGACTGGATTTCTTGGTTAGTTTGAAATGAGCTCCAAGGGGTGAGCTAACTGGCTTAGCCTCTTTCATGCCGAACCTTTCAAGTACCCGTTCAATATAATGTCTCTGTGATAACCACAACTTCTTAGATTTTCTGTCTCGAACAATCTCCATACCCAAAATCTGTTTAGCTGACCCCAAATCTTTCATATCAAAAGATTTGTGCAAAGAATCCTTCAAATTATGTATCAATCCTGCATCCTGGCGAACTATAAGCATGTCATCAACATAAAACAGCAAAATAATAAATTTATCACCTGGAAAAGATTTGGAGTAAACACAAGAATCTGCAGTAGTTCTTGTGTATCCCTGACTCATCATAAAAGTATCAAACTTTTTATACTACTGTCTTGGTGCTTGCTTTAGGCCATACAAACTCTTTTTTAATTTGCATACAAGGTGTTCTTTTCCCTTCTGTTCAAACCCTTCTGGCTGTACCATATAAATCTCTTTCTCCAAATCACCATGAAGAAAGGCAGTCTTCACATCAAGTTGTTCAATTTCTAAGTCCAAACTGGTTGCTAAACCCAAAACAACTCTGATGGATGTCATCTTCACCACAGGGAAGAAATCTCATCAAAATCAACACCGTATTTCTGCCCAAAACCTTTCACAACTAAGCGAGCCTTATACTTCAATAAGTCACCATTGCTGCCCCTTTTGATTTTGTACACCTATTTATTCCTCAAATCCTTCCTACCTTTAGGAAGATTTACTAGCTCATAGGTGTCCTTCTTCTTCAAAGAAGTCATCTCATCTACCATGGCTTTCATCCAGTAGGATTTGTCTTTATGACCCTAAGCCTCTGAATAACTTTTTGGTTCTCCATCCTCAGTGAGTAAAATATAATCAGACTCAGGATACCTGGTAGATGGTATACGCTTGCAGGTCTTCTTGATTCTCTAATTTCTTCTTCAACAGGGGTCTGCTCCCCCTGATCAGTAATCTGCTCCTCCTGATTACTAATCTGATCAACTAGACTATCATCGACTGTTTCATCATCAATAGGAGCTATTTGACTACTAGTGCTAGGCTGAGATGCTGAAAATTATCAGGTGTGACACCAGGAACAACTGAAATCATCCCCTTAGACTGTTCGACTTTATCAAAGTCCTCAATCATCTGATCTTCATAAAACACTGCATCTCTACTTCTCACATGCTGTCTTTTCTTTGGATCCCAAAATTTGTATCCAAACTGTTCATCACCATAGCCAAGAAACACACAAGGAGTAGCTCTGTCATCAAGCTTCGATCTCTGTTCCTTAGGTACGTGTATAAATGCTTTACACCCAAACACCTTCAGATGAGAGTATGAAACATCTCTGCCTGTCCAAACTCTTTCTGGAATATCAAAATCCAAAGAAAGTGAGGGAGATCTATTAATCAAATAGCAAGCAGCCCGAACTGCTTCACCCCAAAAAGTCTTAGGAAGCTTGGTTGTCTTCAACATGCATCTGACTCTGTCAAGAATGTTACGGTT
>CAVNYN010251145.1:0-10845 GCA_963692815.1 Nyctanthes arbor-tristis
ATTCCTTACATTATATTCTAGTTATTTTTGAAGCGTTCCGTGCTTCTGGCGAGAAGCAGAACTCTGAAAAGAACACTGTTCATTTTACGTTTTTTGGCCTGATGCAGTGCCATCCTAGGTGGATAACAATTACTGGGACAGAGCAGCAGTTACACATGTCAATCATAAATCAAGCGCGGCTCAGGCCATTGGCTGTTCATTATTGAGTTCTTGTATTGTTTGACTGTATGAGCTAATGTTCGTTTTCAGGAAACTGAGGCTTTGGCTCTTCTATGCCCCACCAAATGCTAGGATTATTGTACACATCTATTATTAAACTAGACGGATATTTGACAATTTTAGATTGATTGGTTGTTTCCTATTAGTTATTCTATAGTAACGTGTGGATTGTAGCAGGGTATTTTTCTTGTATGGCCCTTGACTTTTTATTTCAAAAGTTGAATATATGCTATGGTTAATCTTGAGATGTTTTGTCACAAATGGTTCTCTCGTGTTATTGTGTTGTCTGAATTTGCAGATGGATTGCTGCATTGGATCTCTGTAAATTCTTAGCATATTCATCGTGAAGTACTATTGACAAATTTTTTTTTTTTTTGGGTTTTACTTTACATTATCCTCACGCACTCTCCAAAATCAAATGTGCAACGTCATTATCCTCTATATTGTTGGGATTCTTCTAACTAGTTCTTTAATTTTCATTGGCGAGGAATCCGATACATTTTTGAGAAATATTTGAAAGTTGTCACGTCTATTGTTGTAATATGTTAGCATTTGAAAGTTGAGCACACTAGCAAAGGGTGGAAGAGGATGTTGAAATATTTATTTAATTGACTTTGATAAAAGTGAGAACTGATGTACATCAAGTGCGATTCGTGACTTGCATTGCTTATTACATACCACTTACATAATAACGAAAGCACTTATCCAACTCCAAATTCAGAAAACCCTACTGGTTGGGGCTCTCATTTGAATGCATAAACTCTAAATTAACGGCCGCAGCTTGATTGGAAGGCCATTCTCTGGAACTGGTGGATCAGTATCAAATTTGATCTTTTCATTAGGGATAAGTTTCTCCCACTTGTATCTTGATACCAGATTATGCAAGAAAACCAAAACCAGTTGTCGTGAAAATTCATTCCCCGGACACATTTTTGGACCTCCTCCAAAAGGAGTGAAGGAAAATGGAGCCGGCCCTTCACCTTCAAAATAATAAGAAGTAACTTAAAAGTAGGCTATACATGATATGTCGTTAAGCAATAAATTTCACATCGAATAAATATGAAATTAATAATTCACGTATAAGAGATCGGAAGAGTTACCATCACACACTACTCTTACAAATATTGACCTTCGAGAGACCCTCAATTCTTAATATACATGGTATTAGAGCATACATGGTATTAGAGCCCGTTAAACTCTATTAAGTACAGAAAAGTTCTGGCAAGGTTTATTACCTTCAAATCTTGTAGGGTCAAATTTATCTGGATTCGGGAAGTATTTGGGATCTCTATTGGTTGAATTCACGGACCAAAATATCTGCCACAAAACGTATACGTACATATATATATATATGTATGTATGTATGAGTAACAATGTCTGCTTATAAACCTAGACACTTAATATTGAAATGTAGTGAAATATATATACCAGTAATTAAAAGTATGTTTACTAATTAAAGTAACAAACATGCCTTCCATCCTTTAGGGATGTTGAAGCCTGCATAGGTAATATCATGTATGGCCTCCCTGAAAGTTCCTTGAGCCGGCGGTGCTAGACGCAATACTTCATTCACGACATTCCGGCTATACTTCATTTTATTTGTATCTTCCCATGTCAATAATTGCTCGGCTCCTTTTGACTCCGCGATCTCTTTGTGTTCTGACCACCAATGCAAGTCCAGTCACATGTAATATGGATGTTACTGTACGTTCCAGTATATATGTATTTCATTTTAAGAAAAAAATATAATATGTACCTGTTAAAACACGGGCATATACACGAGGATTATCCGCTAGATAGTACATGAGATTCGTGATCAAAGAACTGGTGGAATCATGGCTTGCAATGAGAAAAGCTAACACTATGTTTGCAATCTCATTCTGAGAACCTATAAACTTGCCTTCATCATCAGTTTTAAGGAGTAGAGCGGACAAAATGGTGGGAGTACTTTCTGATTCATAGTTCTTTTTTGCCAAAAAAAGATTTTGTTGTTGGTTGATGATCTCTCGAAGCTCCCCTCGAAGGACTTCCGCAGCCTTTACGGCAGTATTAAAGGCCATGCCGGGGAGGTCGACTGGCAATGACGTTAGTCCAGTAGTAACAGCACCAAACTGATGAAGTAACTTCGCTACTCGAGTTGGAGCTTCAATTCCCACGAATAGTTTGCAGGACAAGTGAAATGTAAATTTCTTAATAAGAGGGTAAACCTGTAGGATGGTAGTATCATGAGAACTAATGTAAATTAATTCATCCGCTTGATTCTAATATTTGCAATAAAAGTAATTCAAGAATTGAATAAGCGAATTCTGTTTTATGTGGGAAACCCTAGAATCAGGAGAAAACCCCACGGGCAGAGGCGGGAGAAAAATTATACACTGCTTATAATAATCAGAGATGAGTGCCAAGAATAGATATTTCAAAAATGGCTAATTGACACTCAACATTCTTATCTTTCACGTCTATTGTACAAAACATCTCTACCTATCAATTTTTAGCATTTGTCACTCTCAACACAATATTTCCTTGTGCAAAAGGTCCATATCGTCAAGTTTTAGAGTTACATAACGGTTGAAAATTTAAAGAGAATAAAATTTAAAAGATATTTTGGTTATCTAGCATAATCTATTATATCAATCTAGTTATTATTTTCTTTTCAATTTCATTGAAAAATCAAACAGTTTACAGTTTCTTACTAACTTGAGAACTGAAAATTAGTAATTTTTATTTTTGAACAATTTAAGGTGCTTCATGCATATCAAAATACTAAATACTTCATGTTTAAAGTCCACTATAGGACGTCTCTTTTTAATAAACCAAAATGCCTTTTAATTTTTGTCTATTTAGGCGTTCAACACTTACTTAATTGTAAAATTTGACGCATGGACTTTTTGCACAAAGAATTAAAGGTTGTTTTGACGTTAACCAATGCCATAAATTGATATGTGGAGATGTTTTCACAATACATGTAAAAGGTAGGAATGTTTAGTGTCACTTAGCCTTCAAAAATCTTACAATACCACAAACTAGCTAGCTTGTTTTTGTATATAGGAAAATGCTATTTGTAGGCAATACTTTACAAAATCTTTTAAAAAAATAATCTAATTGTACATTGTGTGATTGAGAAAATAATCTAGTAAGATGGTAAATTTACCTTATTTTGTAAAAAGCTTCTTTAGAGTAAAATTAATGTTGGGGAAAAAAGCCAGGGAGAAAAAAATCTATTTCCAAATAATATGTAGGGGAAAAAGGGGAGGAGAGTATGAATTGGACACGTGACAGTATTTTATTGGATTAGAAGGGAAGTGGGAGTGGGGAAAAAGAGTATTTTCTTATATTAGAAGAGGAGTGTGAGAGGGGGAATAAACCTAAATAACCCCTCATTTAGGTTTATTCCACCTCAAAATGGGTTTTTACCCCTTTTTTTAGCACATTATTTTGGAATTTTCCCCCAACACTAATTGTGCTCTTACAAATAGTAGGATTCTTTTATATATGTGTGCACATGCAGAAAAAATAAACCTAATAATAACAATAATAATAATAATAATAATAATAATAATAATAATAATAATAATAATAATAATAATAATAAATTTTATGAAAAGAATGGTAGAAAGTCGTGTGGTATAAAGCAGAGATGTAGATATGATTGGTTAGACTAAACATGCACGAAAAATAGGAATAATTTGCTAATATATGAGGAGGACCATACCTCGAGTGCTGTCTGGTTTGGAGCCCAATCGTCTTCCAAGTGTTGTCTGGCACTGTAATCCATGACATGAATATAGGTTTTCAGAGCTTCCGGCTGCAGAAATTCGACGAAAACTTTCCTCAAATTTGAGGTTGGCATAGAGAGGCGCAGAATCTTCTGCATGTTGGGAGGAATCCACGACTTGACAAGCTTGTTCTCATTTGAAAAAACAAACTTATTGCCTGAAGGGCCACAAAAGACTGCAGTTTTCTCTCCAATTAAGGAGGTTTTGAACACTTGTTGGCAATACTTTTTCATCCTGTTTACTACAAATGTCCTGGGTTTACCATTTTTGTGCGAATGGACGAAATCGATAGTTTCACCAATTATCGGCCATCCAAAGTTACCCGGGGGAAGCTTTGCATTGTTCATGCTCGCCTTGTATTTATGGATAATAAGGAAACATAGCAAAAGAGATGCAATGCCCAGTAAAAAGGAAAAGAGAGACATTTTGCATGTTTATGTTTGGCCACTAGATACCAGACTACTCATCTCTTCTACATATATATAACAAAGGACTTGACAAAGTGGAAAAAAATTCTGGTACTGTAGGAGTATCAAAGGTATGGTACTCCTAGTCCTAACCAAATCAAGAGCCCACACATATGTTCAAAGGCATTAATTTAACAATAAATATATATTTTTTAAAACTAAATATTCATTTCATAGAAAATCAAAAGAGATATACAGCTGGGAAAAGGGGAAAATTCAACCCTTCTCCCAAAGCAACAGAGCATCACGAGATCAATCTACATTCTTTATTTTACGAATAGAACAGTGTATAGTACTGTTGGGGTATTACAATTTTGTTCAATGTGAACTCTTTCAATTTCATCCGTCAAAAATACATTATAATGTACAAACCTAGTGATTTCTATAGAGTCAGATCGGACTCTTGTATGATTGTTTTCTAAGTCACACGTGACTTGACTATTTTCTGTTAGTTTTTGGGCTTCATACAGGAGCATGATCTAACTCTATAGAAAAACTGAAATGCGGCACTTTAATAATTATATTGGGTTTAAAATATTTGGTAGGAATTAATTAGAGAGAAAAACTGAAATGCGGCACTCTAATACTTATATTGGGTTTAAAATATTTGGTAGGAATTAATTAGAGACATTACTTAAAAATATTTAAACAGGTTGACAATGTAATAATTCATTAATTTAAGTGTCTAACAATCTAGGAAAAGCACCGCAAAATGCCCTTTGTTAATGAAATTTGGTAATGAACTACAACTCCCATAACTTTAAACCCTTTGTTATTACTACTCTTTTTAAGCTGAAAATATCCAAAACGCTCATTATTAAATTTTATTTTATTTGCCAATAAACTAGGTATCAGAATAAGCTGGATCCCGCCATCGATTTTTTGTTTTACCAATAGGACGGAGTATGAGTATCAAAATTTTGTCTGACAAAGTGAACTCTTTCATCCGCAGTACATATTCATGTTGGGATGGGGTTAAAAATATTTGGTAGAATTAGACATTACTTAAATAAAAGGTTGGTAATGTAACAATTCGCATATCCTCTGTATATGCATGGTTAGGCAAGCAATCAAAGTATAGAGCATGAGAAAAGTTACTTTCCTATACAAGTATTATTAGTTAGGCAGGCCATCAAATGCTAAAAACAAAAAAAATCGTGGGAGAAAAAAGTTCAAAACTGTCACTGAATGGGTTAAGAATTAAGATGAAGTTGCTATGAACCGATGGAGCATGTGTTGTGAATAGATGTGTTAGAAACAATGGAAACCGGGGAAAAAAATAGGAAAAAAGTTTAAATATGAAGTTCAAAAACAAACGAGGGATTATCTTTTTAAAAAAAATCATTCACGTTCAGCCATTTCATTTCTTTCCAAGCCTTAAGTAGGCAAGTAGAGATAGACTCTACACCTAGATATAATGATATTTTTTTGGTACTACTGGCTAGTAAATAAAATTAATGAATCCCCCCAAGTACGTACCTACAAAATGTAATGTGAACGTCAAAATTTTACCAGAGAATTTTGCAATGCCTATAGAAGTCTTCTTTGATTTTCCTCCTTTTATGTAAGCATGTATTTGTTCCTCTTACGTAATAGATAAATTTTGTGCCAAGTTATTTAGAGTAATAATAATTTCCGTTAAAATTCTTTGAAAGTTTGTTAAAGGAAACTAATTGGTGGCATGCAGTGTAATTTTGTGTTTACTTTTGGCTAGCTATTTTTGAAAAATCTCCCTTAGCGATCACGAAAATGTCACTTTCTTGTCAATGTCGCAATACACCTACTCATATACACTCCTTGTTAGATATCATGTGGAGATCCAATGAGCTCTCTTTTTGCTTTCAGTTTCTTTTGTTCTCTTTGTCTATTCTAAAGCACATAAGTTAGATAACCACACTTCACTATTCTAAAATAAAATTGTGCTAGATATGAAATGGACATTATTATGATACAATAAATAAAACTAGATGAATGAATGAAGGAGCAAAAGGGCAATAACGAAAAAGTTCATGGACGTGTAGATCAGTCTCTTTATATCACACGAAACAAGTATACTATAAATGGAAAAAATAATCTGCATGAAATCATAGGGTAGGTAAGGACTCTTTATAAAAATTTTATTTCTTTCTTTCCATTTTTTTCTTAGATGCTCTTGATTTCATATTACTCATGTGTTTCCTAACATGTTTTTTTAATAATAATAATAATAATAATAATAATAATAATAACAACAACAACAACTCTACAAATCCGATCTAAATTCAAAAAACATCTTGTGATCAATAATTTTTTTCTAATAATATAAATTATATTTGAATAATAATTATATTCAAAAAGAGAAAATTATTTTTATATATCACGCATAACATTGTGATGTCAAAATTTGTTAGATTAAACAGATATATGAATGAACTTGAAATTTTTAGTCCACTTATAAATCGTTTTTGTCATTAGACAAGCAAGACATCAAGAGTTATTATAATTATTATTATTGTTGTTGTTGCTGCTGCTGCAACAACAACAATCATAGTAATAATAGTAGCAATAGTAATACTAGTAGTAGCAGCAGCAGTAGTATTATCATTGTTATTATTAAAGGGTGTAAGGAAAGACGTGATTGATAAGAAATTAAGAACGTTTTCTCATAAAAAAATGAAAGAAAGAAAGAAAATTCTTAACTCAATAACATATAGAGTGATTATTATAAAAAGAAAAGGGAAAAAAAAAAGAAAAAAGAAAATAAGTAATGTGAAATTTTAATAGGTTAGGAAATGTTATTTTGTTTTCTTATGGAGAAGATGTAAAAACTCAAATGATATGTGTGAAGTTGGAAAATTTTATCAATTGAACGATCGGAAAGGGGGGGGGGGGGAGAGAATCACTTTGGGCTTGAATGTGGGGTGGGGGAGGGAGAGAGAAATAATTAATAATTGATTTTATTTAGTTATTTTATTATCATTATCATCATCATCAGCATTATCATCATTATTATTACTACTACTATTACTAAAACTTTTAGGTGGATTTAATTAAAAGTCCAATGGCAGGATGATTGTCACACTATCAAATTTATTACCTGATTTTCTCGTATTATCAGTGTTTACCATTATCGGAAGCGTTTGAGAAATAAATCTTGATTCAAAATTTGAGATCGGTGAGACTTTACAAATTCAAGCCAAACACTATTATATATAATATCATGTTATTATAACTATACAACAACTATTGTGGCCACCCACAATGAAACATCGGTTATATACCGAAACTTTAATCACATACATGTATTTTCTCTATCCTTGGGATGATCCAGTCAAAAAGCTTTTACTTTAACGCCTAAAAGAGTGTTAAAGAGAAAGAGAGGTGAGTACAAAGTATCCAGTTAATAACAACTTGCATTAGCTAATGATGAATTTCAAGATAGGCTATAATACCACAAAGAAAACCAATTATATGCAGAAGTCAGGCCACCACTAGCTTAGCCCCTACCGGTAAGCAAAAAACACAAAGATTCAATTATTCAAAATGACCAAGATCACTTAGCATAGTCATAGTACCACAAAAATTACCACAAAGCAAGGTAAACGGGTAGATAGTGCCACTAATGATGCCGAAAAGCAAAGAACAATCATTTATCTAAAAACAAGTGTGCACACTGAGGTATCAAATGCCAAAACAATATAAAAAAAGCATGAGAAGTAATTTCGCATAATCAAGTATCGAATACCAAAGAGATTCAAGGAAGGTATGGGTCTCGAAGATGGATATAGAGAGAGATAGAGAGTCAAGATATGCGTTACTCATCTTTTGATTTCTCAAAGATGGTTTCAATAATTCTAATGTAGAAAAGTGCCTCTAAAACCTCGATATTCTTCAATCAAGGCTAGTTTTCTAAGCTAGAATATTTCTATATATGACAAGGAGCCTTTTTCAATAGTCAAATAGATATTTTGGTGGGTTTTTATTGGTGTTCTTTGACCTTAGCCAATTTTGGACGAATTTTGGGGGGTTTAGGGAGAGAGAGGGGATGGTTTGGGGGTTGGAAGAACTGTGAGGACCCTTTAGCCTTTATATAATAATCTGGATTTAGTTGTTTTTTAATAAACTTTTGAGTTCCGCCAACTAAGACGCGACACGTGGCGCGATGTGGCGCCGTACACCTCAAGAGGCAGCGTGGCAAAATGATATTCATACGTTTATTGCTCGAGAAGTCTTTATACTTTGTATTATCTTGAGATCGGAAGCCATTATATTTTGATTTATATTAATCAAGAATCATATTCTTTCTTTGGTGTCATTTGAGTAATAATTTTTTAACTTTGAAACACAATTGAAGCAATTATTCCGTCATTGGAATCAAAATAATGACCACATAGTATAATTGAAGATTAAATTCTTACGGGATATTACAACTGTCCTACCGAAAACTCTCTCCAACTTCTTGAACTACAACTAGGGTGATCAACCATAATCATTTTGTTTCACGACAATCAACCGCTTAAATTATAATAATCGATTGTAAAAAATGAAAGGAGGAGGGAGGAAGGGCGAACACGAATGTTTTTTTTTTTTTTAAGTACAATTACAAATCTGTATTATAACAGTGTAAATACACATAGATATTTATCATACTGAAATACAGCATCAAGAAAATCAATCATACAAGCCCATATATAGTGGAAATACAAACTGAAACAAAATGTAGAAAATACCCTATATAGAAAAATTGAACCTAAGACCTCTAGGTCTCAATACCTCAGCTTAACCCCCTCGCCAAACGGGCTAAGCCTCATTGGGGATTGCTATTTGTGTGTATCTGCATCCCCTTTTCCATCATTAATTATCTTCTTTTTCAAAATCTTCTAGTTGGACTTTCAAAATTAAAAAAAAATATATTTGCAGTTAGTTCTTACCGCACAAAAAGCGGTATTCTTCCAATATAAGAGCGATTAGAGTACTCCCAATTCTCCTTACCTTGATAGCAACGGATCTCTTTCTTCTATTCTCCTCCGTTGTGGAAAAAATCACAGGCCCACTTCTTACATAGACCAATAAAAGAAAAATACCTCCCTCTATTACTACACATCGGCAATATAGTTTAAAACGTAAAGAATGCTTTAATTTGCGGAGGTGTTTGATAGGTAAGAACGAATCCTACCAACCGGATCCTACATGAGCTAAATTAGCCAGACCATTATCTATGGTGATCAACGGAGTCGTTTATAGTGCCCGAGTATACATATACTCTTACTTTCTCTCGAACCATCATATTATTATTATTTTATTTGACTGAATCATTAATTTATTTCTCTGAAATTTCATTAATGTTCATTTTTACACACGTGTTTTTTTTTTTTTTTTTTTTTACAGGCCGGGGGTCTACAACCATTATGTGGCATAAGGGTTATATCCCGTATGAAAGTTAATAGTATACCACTTCAACGGATAGCTAGTAATACCTCGTCTCTTCCAAGAGGAACTTTCATCATGACTTCGGCTTGTGGCATATGTTGTATGAATAACAGTTGCTGCTACAGTTTAAGCGGCAAATGCACAAGTACCTTTCACTGCTACGTACCAACCACTTCAAATATATAACCGAGGTTTTCTTTTGCTTTCACGCAAAAAAAGAATCTATCATTACATTTTCATCTTTTCTTCTTCAAAACCTTGCAGTGAGTACTTTTCCCTATATATATATATATATATATAAAAGAGCTTCAGAGTATTCCCATTTCTCGTAGCCATGGATCTCTCTCTCTCTTCTTCTCTGTACTTGCTGTCGTAGCCATCTATGTGCTTCTCAATTTCCCCATTTTCTTTAGTTCTAAGCCGAACCAGACTAGCAGCAGCGTAAAGCTTCCTCCGAGCAAATTGTTGGGAATTAATGGCAATTTCCCTATTACGCCCGCAGGACCGTTGTTCAAGGAATTTAATTGAGACAAGAAAAATAAAAGTCGAAGACGAATTTATCGGACTGTCAAAGCTTTTCACTATATGATTAAAATGGCTACAACCATACAGAATTTTCACTCGCCAAAACTCATCCCCTAAGTATTACAAGAAAAATATACCAAACTTTACCGCATCTACCAATTTCTACCCTTTGTCTAACCAGCGAAGAATTAAAGAAATCCCAAGACGCTAGGCTACTATTTTTCTTCACAAGGCTCTCTGACCCGACCCAAGTAGCACCCCGAGTTTTACCACACCTAATTTTCTACCCTTTGAACAAACCACAAAGAGTTACAAGAAAACTCTTCAAGGTGCTAGACTCACTAATTTTTCTCTCAACTCACTTGTACCACTTGTGCATAAAAGAAGAAGAAAACATCTCTATTTATAGGCTTCGTTTCCTTAGAAGACAAGACAATCCTTCTATTATT
>CAVNYN010251150.1:0-10706 GCA_963692815.1 Nyctanthes arbor-tristis
ATCCGAGGCCGAATACAAAGCCTGTCACTTGTAGACTTGTACTGACTTCTACTCGTCTTTAAAACTTGCACGTTACTCACCCTGGACCACTTCTGTTTTTGCAAATGCATTATATCTTGATTTTTTTCTGAAAATTGGGCAATTAAGGAAACAATGATATGGAATCTCTTGGCGTCTGGCTGATAATTATTTTGAGTTTCACACTTTCATGTTTTTCTATCGGTCTACAGCCCCCCAACAAAAAAAAAAAAAACAACCCACCTCCTTTTTCCTTTCTTTCCCCTCCTCTTTCTCTTCATTATATTATGCATGTTCCTTTCATTATCATCCCACGGGTTACCGGCTCACTTCATTAATAGTTTCGAGTTATTCTGTTTGAACAAAAAGTCATACAGGTTTTCCTTTAAAAACAGAAAAAAAAAGTCATACAGGTTTAACAAAATTTACACACGGTAGAATCTTGTTTTCAGCACGTCACACTAAAATTACAAGGTAATTTAAACATTTTTTTTTTGTTATAACTTTTATTCACCTATTTGTTCAAATAGCCTGATTCAAAAGTAGAGGTAATTAACAAGAGATTAATTAACATGTAAAGAGAATTTACAAGAGAAGGGGACATACACACACTGCAAATTTTGGTGAAAAAAGAATGTGGGAATCAATAACCTTATATCTATTCATAACGATCCTTGTGATCAGGGCATGAAAGATCTTCATTTGGTTATGGGTTAACACCGGAAAGAAAGAAAGAAAGAAAGAAAGAAAGAAAGAAAGAAAGGATTATGAGGCAACAAGATTTCGAAGGGGATTCATATTCTCTCAGAAGGCTTTTATATATTTGGAGAAACTAAAATGAACTCCATGGTTGATGCAGAAACCTTTCGGTGCCACGAGCCGTTCCCTTCATTCGAGCTTCTTGAAGAAATCACTTACTTGACATATCAAAGCAACCAAGTTCTTGATTTTCATTACGAAGTTGATAAATCTTTTTGATTATGATCTGATAGAAGAAACAGTGCTCTTGACAATGACTTTGAGGTGTAAGTTTGAGAAGATGAGTCAATCGAACTACACAATTATTAGATCCGCCCTTGAATACCAAACCGGTCCACTCATTCATAAGTTCCTCACAGCTTCGTTTCATTTCCAGAACCATGTTCTGCAAAGTCAACAAAATCATCACATTCATATTCAACTGTTCTAAAATGTGTAAAGAAACCGCACTAAAGAAAGCATTAATTAGTTACTACCTTCAATTTTTCAACGGAAAAAATAGGATTCATAGTTGCTCTGCTTTTGCTCTATGCCCTTGAAACTTACACCTCAAAGTCATTGTCAAGAGCATTGTTTCTTCTATCAGATCATAACAAAGGCAAACGGGTTTATCAACTTCTTAAAGAAAATCAAGAACTTGGTTGCTTTGATATGTCAAGTAAGTGATTTCTTTAAGAAGTTCAAATGAAGGGAGCGGCTCGTTGCACCCAAAGGTTTCTGCATCAACCATGGAGTTGCATTTTAGTTTCTCCAAATATGTGAGACGACTTCTGAGAGAATATGAATCCCCTTTGAAAGCTTGTTGCCTCAGAAACCTTTCTTTATAACCAAATGAAGATTTCCATCCCCCGATCACAATGATCGTTATGAGTAGATATAAGGTTATTGATTCCCACTTTCTTTTTTTCACCAAAATTTGCAGTGTGTGTTTGTGTGTGTTCAGAAAGAAAGGAAGAAAGTAGAGGGTGAGTTGTAAGAGTTTGATGGGAGTAAAGATCTGAAATTTCTATTCAACTCACAAATTTGAGCTGATGGGCAGTAAATATATACACCTATCTCTGAATTACAAAGGACACAATGGTTGGACTATTTTCAGAATTACAGAGAATGCAACTTACAATCCCTAACTACGTTTTTGGACTCTGATCATGACACAAATTTGGGAGTAACAAAGTAAGGGAGCTGATGTTGTAAATACAAATAAATTAAACTACAAAGTTGCAAAACTGAAACACGTTTTCTGAATACTGATGAGAAGGACCTTGGCTTAGAGTTATAATATGGCACATGATTGATTTCTTCTAACAGCAAGGACATGCAACAAGTAGAAAATTTGCAAAGTGTTGGAAATAGTAGTATATTTTGACCAAACATTCGTGGTCTAGGAACTTGTTATGTACGAAAAATATTTAGATCGAATGCGTTCATAATATATTTGGTCTCGTTGAACTATATAGATCGAAAAATATAGTTTCAAGGTGACAACTTGAAACTATGTAATTCGTATACTGAGTAAGTGTAATTTGTATCTCATGTCAAAAAACAATAGGTTAAGGGACCTATTTAATTAAAATTGTAATTAGGATCTAAGTATGACTAATTAAGTGAATTAATTAGTTACTATCCTAAGATTAATTTATCATTTTGGGATTAAATTTATTAACTATCCGAATGGGTGCAAATGACACCATTTGAAGGGAAATTAGGTGACCTCTCGGGCAACGCTTGGAATTTCCAAATTGTTGTGTCTATTCATGGTACCTCTTCACATTTGTTGTGTCTATTCATGGCACCTCTTGGCATATTATTTATAGATCCCCACAGTTGTGTATTTTTCATTCAATATTGCATTCAACTTTTCTTTTCCAAAATTCATAAAGAGAGCTCGTAACATTTTTCAATTCGCCTTGTCTTATAGCTTGCAGTACTTTTGCTACAAGACGTTCGCCGTTGTATCTTGAGAGACGATTGCAGGTCAACTGTAAGCACTAGGCGGGGCAAAAAGGTCTTAAAAACATAGAGTCGAACTCTAGCCTCAGCGTTTTTCATTCTACTTTTTGCATTATTTCTTCTATTCGGTTTAAGTAAGTGCGGTTTAGTTTCGAATAAAATTTGCACCATTCTACATTTCTATTTTTCCTAACACAAAAGAAGACTACTACTGAAATTTGGCTTGTAGTGATGAAAAATTCTATTTGGACAAAAAGATTGATAAAATAAACATGTGACTCTTTGAGTACCACTACTTTTGAATCACGCTATTTGAACAAATAGATGAATAAAAGTTATGACAAAAGGGGTTCAAGTTACCTTATTACATTTGCATAATTCAAGCGGGTTCAAAGTCATTTTGGGGGTAATAAAGTAATTTGAACTCCCTTTGTCATAACTTTTTGTTCACTTATTTGTCATTTTAGAGTAACTCTACATAAAGGAATCACGCTATTTGAACAAATAGGTGAGCAAAAGTTATAACAAAAGGGGGTTCAAAATTACCTTGTAATTTTCGTGTGATGTCTTGAAAACAAGATTCCACCATGGGTAAATTTTATTAAATCTTTTGTATGACTTTTTGTTCAAACAGAATAACTCTAAACTATTGAACTGATCTGGTAAACCCGTGGGATGATAATAAAGAAGGAACATCCGAACATGAAAAGGAGAATATTGGTACACATGCAATAAGTCATATAAGCCATATATAGGTGTTGATAAAAATCTTGTTGCTTCAAATCTTCACATAGCCATCCTTTAAGTTTATTTGATTTGAAAATGTACAAATGCTTACTTGGTTATGGTATCCATAAGTTCACATCTTATCGAGCATGTCATTGTCCTTATCGTCACAAGGGACTTAATTGTTTTTAAATGTGAGCCATCCCTATTAGTTTTGAATTTACCAATCCCACTTTCGCGTCGTTTTCTTTAAAATCAACATTTAAAACTTTTCTGCATTGGTGGCCCCTATGATTTGTCTATATATTTTTCTTGAAGAGTATAAACCAAGATTTCAGTCAATTGAACATTTATTTGATTTATTAACTATATTTTTACAAGATTGAATATCATTGATCAACAACTCTTCCTATATCAGTTCATTGTGAATTAATGTCTGGAAACAAAATTGAGTTTCTAATACAAATTTCTAATTTCGAATGGCAGGAACAGTGTACTCTTACTCTTATACTTTTAAAGGCATGCTAATTGAAGAAGAAATGGAATTTAGTAAGTCTTGTTTCTTGTTTACCTAGTGAAAAAGATTAACTCATTGGTTATTCATGTATTCACTAGTTGTATTAATCAATGGTCATGTGTCTTTCCAAAGGTGATACAGAATATGAAGATACAAATTGTTTATCCGCAGAGAATTTGCACTCATCTGAAAAACTGAGGGTGAAACTGAATGTACGGATGAAAATGTAAAGTGCGAAAACTTTAGTTTTGTAAATTCTACCTAAAGGGAAACATGACCGGAAATTGGAAACAAGAACAAAAAATACCTTATTCGTTATGAACTCGATAGGAGCCCCCTCTGAATGAAATAATATTTTTAAGACACGCAATCTCGCAAAGCGGGATGGAGCAAGGGTGCCCGTGCCACTTTACCTGTGATAATTCGTTTAACTAAAATGAATAAAAAATGTAAAATAAATTAGAAAAAATTTTAAAAAATGACAATGAATGTAACAAATTGGATCGATAACAAATAAAAAAGTTGAGCAGGATAGCCCTACCTTGACATTAGTCTAGTTTGCACCTACCTTGCATTAGGCAGATAGAGGAGCGGATCAATCAGTCTCACTGGTATCGCTAAATTCTCATCAGTTGATTTTTGTAAATATAACTATTATATTTTTTCTTAGTTTTATTTATTTCTTATTTAATAGTAATTTTTAGTTCAATTAAAATTGAGGGGTACTATAGTCTTTTTAAGTTAAAAATATTATATTGTACCAAAGAGATGTGATTTGATGTTAGAATTGTCAAATTTTAAAGGTTAGTGTTGGATTGTACAATAAAATGAAAGGTTACAGTTAGATAATGCCAATTAAGCAAACTCCAACTTTAAATATATTAAAGTTAAATTCATTTAACTAGGACCTGCGATGCACATCTTCATAGACCATTTTTGTTTAAAAATAGAAATAAATTTTGTGAAAATAAGTAGTTGAAACATGATATAAATGAGTCCTTTATATGTTTATGTGATCGTTTTGATCAAATTCTATTTTAAAATAAAATTGTTTGCAAGAGTCTCAATTATAACCAATGGAATTTCGCCGAAAATATATATATATATATATTTGGCAAAATTCTATTTATATTGCATGACAAAATTCTATTTACCATTTAGTATATAGAGCAACAACTTGTTGACTGAAAATATTTGATTGATGAAATTCCTACTTTTAGCGTGGAATTGCACCAACCCTAAGCCGTCGTAGACTAGTCGTTGGCAATCTCCAACAAAGGTGAGTAATTTTGACTTAATAATTTGTCAATGGTCTTAACTGGGGATATATACACTCTATCAGCCTCCTACACGTTTAATTTAAAATAAAATAAGCAAATTGCATGTGTTTAATGCATTAAATTAAATTAAATACAAAAAGAAATTTTATCTGCTTTATACAAGATGTCTTCTTTAATTGATCTTTTTCTTATATAATACTAATATTTTTCATCTTATATAATGCAAATTAAAAAATAAGGCATGTCTCTTCATTGTTTTCAAGCTTTTAATTTTTTTTTTGAGTACTAGTTTTTTTTTTTTTTAAGTATTGAACACGTGTTTAGTATCATATTTTTACAAAATCGTCTATGAAACCAAGGAAAAAATTGTGCAAACAAACTTAGTACTTTTTTGTAAACGTGAAAGCATCTAATATCGGTTTCATTCGGGTACCATATGGCCTACGTGACGTGCATGTGGATTGCTCTAATACACGCCACATGGGTTATATCGTGCTATATCGTGTTATATATATGACGTTAGATTAAAATTACATCTAATATGATATATATTAACGCATCTAATTAACTATATAAGTCACGTCAAATGTTCATGCATAACTTTTTTAACTGCATCAACTACTCATGAATTGAAAATATTTTCAAATAATTAATAAAACATAAAGGTATACTAGTTATTTTCACATAACTATATTAACAATCATTGTTTAATTTATGTGAAAATAACTAGTAGACTATATTATTTGAATGGAGGGAATATTATTATATTTATTCTTTAAAAAAGATGACGACACGACGACCACGATAATAATAATAATAACCTTGTTTGCGGTTGGAGTAAATGCAAGCAAATATTGACCAAAATATTATATCCATTTTATTATTAATTAAAGCATTCGAATTTGGCACTTCGCAACAGAAAACAGAGTTCATAAACAGGAGGGAGGCGTGAAGTTGAAAGCACAGAGGCAATCTTCCATAATTTCAGGCCCCAATTCTCTTCCGATTTTCCTCTGAGTTTGGCATCGTTGGAAACAAAAGCAATGGAGAATCAGAATGGAACGATATCCACGGATCTTCGGACGGCGTTCTTGGATGTGTACTCCGTGCTGAAAGCTGAGCTCTTGAACGACGCCGCTTTTGAATGGTCTGATAATTCTCGTCAATGGATCGAGCGGGTCAGTGTTTCCTTCCCATTTTCAATTTTGTTTCTTCTGTCTGGTTGACCATGTTCTTGGCCATAAGTTTTGCTCTAACTCCAGTTTCCTGGTTCATCCAGTTGGGTGAACAAATGGATTAAGTTGGGTGAACAAATGGGTTATGGCTAATTTGTAATCTATTTTTCGGCAATTAGTTTGAAAATTGTTTTAATTCTGATTAATTAACTTTTCTATCAGTCATAACCGGGTAACCCCTTCATTTTGAGAAACTCTGAACGCATTGATGAAAATATCTGTTGGGAGATAGGTTTAATTTGTTGATATTGTGGTTTCAATAAATTTGAAAAGTTTCGACTGCGTTTCAGTGCTCAATTTGGTTGCACTGCTATTTTGAGTTATTCCTACTTTCTTGCAGTTTTTGAGGTAATCTTTTGTATATTTATGGCAGGTGCTGGACTACAATGTGCCTGGAGGTTAGATACTATTCATTTACTTTGTTTACGTTCCATATGACACGTTTGGCTGGGAAGATTGAATAGTACAAGACGTTATATATGACGCTCAATGCTTGTTTATTCTACTGTTCCGTGTCGTCTAGGACACAATTGTGAATTGTAGAAGATGTTCAATCAGAAAGGAAGTTGAACATGCCTGTGCTCATAATTGCTAAATTCTGTTTATCATTTGCAGGAAAGTTAAATCGAGGCCTCTCTGTCATTGATAGCTACAAGTTGCTAAAGCAAGGCAAAGAACTAATCGAGGATGAAGTTTTTCTTGCTAGTGCTCTTGGTTGGTGTATCGAATGGGTAGGGTAATGTGATTTCTTATGGTTTTTTGTTAGTGGTAGACTATGTTTTCGCTAGCTGTTTTATACAGTAGTATCTAAGCAACAAACTTTCTTTTGTTAAATATGCAGCTTCAGGCATATTTTCTCGTCCATGATGATATTATGGATAATTCTCATACAAGACGTGGTCAGCCATGTTGGTATCGATTACCCAAGGTTGGTGCTGAATGTGAATTCCCTTGTAATCCTGTTCTGATTTGTCAAAGGGTAATACAAAAATTTTATCATCTTGAATAATTATCATTTTTTAGGTTGGGTTAATTGCTTTAAACGACGGAATCATACTTCGGAATCACATTGCTCGAATTCTCAAGAAGCACTTTAGACAAAAGCCTTATTATGTGGACCTAATTGACTTGTTCAACGAGGTATGCTAACAACAACTGAGGACCCTGATGAGTTATTTTCCCAGTTTTGATATGCTACATTTTATTTTTTGTGACTTTAGGTCGAGTTCCAGACGGCTTCAGGGCAGATGATTGATCAGATTACAACTCTCGAAGGAGAAAAAGATCTATCCAAATACTCGTTGCAACTGTGAGTCAGAAAACATTTGAAATCTCATGTTTTTATGAAGTTCTGAACCGTACAGTGTCTTTCAGCATGGAAATATTATCCGGTTTACATAATTCAGTCCCTGTTTCTATTTTTATTCCAATAACTTAACTGAACTGGATGACTTTTTTGTAGTCATCGGCGCATTGTTGAGTATAAGACTGCGTACTACTCATTTTACCTTCCGGTGAGTGACAAAATTGTCTTTACAAATCAATGTCATCATGTAATGATGTTACTGAATTTTAGAAATATCTAATTCTTGATTTTTCATAGGTTGCCTGTGCATTGCTTATGGCTGGTGAGAACTTGGACAATCATGTAGATGTCAAGAACATACTCGTTGAAATGGGGATTTACTTTCAAGTTCAGGTAAGTGGCTAACAGGCTAAGTTACAAATAAAGTCAGGATTGGCATTCCTTTGTCGTCTCCCATGCATATATTTACAGTAACTGCACTAAATAGTTCTTTGCATTTTATCATTGGTATAACGTCTATTTTCTTTTTATTTAGGATGATTACTTAGATTGCTTTGGTGATCCTGAAAAGATCGGAAAGGTGAATTCTTGTATTTTCCATTTCTAACATTGAAACATTCATAGAAGTGATTGCTGTCTTTTCTTTCTTCATCATCGTGCCTCATCAGATTGGAACGGATATTGAAGATTTCAAGTGTTCATGGCTCGTTGTAAAAGCCCTGGAACTTTGCAATGAAGAACAAAAGAAAATTTTATTCGTAAGAAGCAATCTACCATAGTCTGCCAATCTGTTCATATTTCAAGAAACATATATTAACATCTGTTTCTTACCAGGAGCACTATGGAAAGGCAGATGCTGCTGATGTAGCAAAAGTTAAATCAATTTATAACAATATCAATCTGAACGGTGCGTTTGCAGAATACGAGAACAAGACTTACGAGAAATTGACGAGCTCAATTGAAGCTAATCCGAGACAAGCACTTCAAGCTGTACTGAAATCCTTCTTGGCAAAGATATACAAGAGGCAGAAGTAAATAGCATCTTGATAAAGCAAAATATCCCAATTCTTTTACTGGTTTTTCATTTGTGCTCACTTGTTGGGAAAAACGATTCATGTTTGTACTGATATTTTCTGATATTTTCAGTTTGTAGTCAAGAAAAATGTAATCCTCTCATATTAATAATAATACATATGTAACCTTCTTCTCCATCTGTGAGCCATAACGCGCTTCAGCTTTCTACTTAGCATCAGAGCTGGCTCAAACTTGGGAATGTGGCCGATTGCATTATCTGCTGCATTTTGCATAGCTTAAAAATAACGTGTGAATATCTTGCGTGACCGGTTTTTGAAATTTGTCAGCTGACTCTTGCTATAAAAGCTTCTATTTCTTTTGCACATGAGTCATGACAAGATAATTTCTAATTACAATTTGACTGTTGATGTTGATTGTTTCCAATCTATTGTGTGATTTTGGAAGGGGGATGGGAAACAAACAAGGAGTGGGGAAAAAGTGAGGAAAATATGAAAAACACGAGCAGAAAAGTGAGACCTACACTTTTATTTTGTGTCATCTCTCTTTTATGTGGATAGCGGAATGGAAGTTTGCAATGGAGATGTTCTTATTGGTTAGCTACTTGAGACATCTAGGGGCAAGATTTCTAAAGAACCAACCATTTATTTTGTTAATGTACCAATACAGTTATAAATTACAAGAAACCACTATCGGTTATATTGATAGAACCAATGATTGGTTATGTAGAAGGACTCCATCTAGGGGTGGGAGGGAAAGCAACTTAGAGATAAAAGGCAGTCTTGCGCGATTTATTGAATATACGATCATATTGGTTCATATGGATTATATTATGTTCATATTTGAGGGAAAGTGATAGGCCTCATTTGCTTGATTCTGTACTTCCGGAGCGTTGGAAATTTCTTTTCTTTTTTTTTTTTTTTTTTTTTTTGTTTCTTTTTGGTGTTGGGTGGGTGGGGGGGGGGCGGTTGTTGCTCAATAGGTTATTAAAAACCATTAAATTCACAGAACGAATATTTCATCATATCTAGGCTGTTTCTAGTTTGAGGATGCCTAATCCATATATTACCTTCAATGCAAGTCACTATATATAAATGAGCATATGAAAAATAACTAGCTCCCTGGACTAGTTCCAAGCATGAGTATGGTGTCGTTTGGCATAGTTGGGATGGCTACTATATTGCTACTACAAAAACTACTCTATACGCCACACTTTTAAAGAGCTTTCTTATTTACAAAATTGGGAGTTGCTAATATTACTTTGTTAACCTTTTAATTATATTAATAAATCTTCTACCTTAATAATTCTTATTTTGCACACCACTTTTTTTTCTTTAATTATTTATCCTTTCTTTTTTTTTTAATTAAACCAAGAAACAAAATCGATCATCAATTCAATAGTTTTATTTTAGTTTTTTAAAAGAAATGGAATAACGCTACTTTTAACACTCTGGCAAGAAAATTTCGGGAGCCCTTCTTCTTCCTCTGACCACTTTAATCGCCGAATGAGGCGACAAAACTAATTTATTTTCCAATGTCTTTTTGCTTGCAGATCTAGTCTACAAATATTATCATGGTTTAATTAATCCGTAAGAAAATGAACTTGCAAAAAGTGGGCTAAATTGAGTTGATCATGATGAGCATCCACGTCTTTTTACTTCACACTTGTAACTTCTTTAGTATAGATCATAACCAAAATTTATTTAATTGACCTCTAATAAAGCAGTAATTTGCAAAGCAAACCTATATTCAATTCTGTTCTGGGAAAAAATAATAACAATAAAGAAAACACTTAACAAATCACATTAACCCCATATGGCTTCTACGACCATATATTGCACGTGGTGTTTTAGATTTATGGTTTTATTGTGATTTTTGGTTGT
>CAVNYN010251160.1:0-10221 GCA_963692815.1 Nyctanthes arbor-tristis
TCTAAAGTGCCATGGTATACGGTTTTGTGATTTTCTTGCTTGTGGCATTATCCCACCTGATTTCTCTTTTCAACAAAGGAAGAAATTTTTTGCCGATGTCAAGCATTATTTTTGGGAGGATCCTTTATTGTTTAGAAGGGGACCAGATCAAATCATAAGAAGATGTGTACCAGAAGAAGAAATGGAGAAGATTCTTGAGCAATGCCATTCTTCACCTTATGAGGGCCACTTTGGTGCATCTAAAACTGAATCAAAGGTTCTTCTAGCCCACCTTCTTCAAAGATGCCTATACACTTGTCTCTAAATGTGATCGGTGCCAACGTGGTGGGAACATCTCCAAATGAAATGAAATGCCTTTGAATCCTATCTTGGAAGTTGAAATTTTTGATGTTTGGAGAAGTGACTTCATGGGCCCCTTTCCACCTTCATTCTCTAATCAATACATCTAGGTGGTGGTGGATTATGTGTCAAAATGGGTTGAGGTGGTGTCTTTATCCACTAATGATGCTCATGTAGTAGTGAACTTCCTCAAGAAAAATATTTTTACTTGTTAGGGTACTCATCGGGCAATCATTAGTGATGGAGGAAAACATTTTTGCAATCGAGATCGGAAGAGCACACGTCTCATGGCTAAGTATGGAGAGAAGCACCTAGTTGCTACGCCTTATCATCCCCAAATAAGTGGACAAGTCGAGATTTCAAATAGGGAATTGAAAAGAATTCTTGAGATGACGGTGAATTCTTCAAGAAAAGATTGGTCAAAAAAATTTGATGATGCTTTGTGGGCTTATCGGACCGCATTCAAGACTCCTATTGGTATGTCTCCATATTGGCTGGTATTTGGAAAGGCATGTCACCTTCCAGTTGAACTTAAGCATCGGGCTTATTAGGCTATCAAGGTCTGGAATTTAGATGAGAAATTAACCGGTGAAAAGAGGTTGCTTCAATTAAATGAGCTTGATGAAATCCGCCTTGATTCTTATGAGAATGCCCTGATTTACAAGGAAAGAACCAAGAGATGGCATGAGAAGCATATAATGAAGCGGGATTTTGAAGTTGGGCAACAAGTTCTCCTCTATAATTCTCGGGTTCGGCTCTTTCCTGATAAATTACGCTCTAAATGGTCGGGACCATACACTATTTTTGAAATCTTTCCACATGGAGCGGTGGAGATTCTTGATGAGACAAATGGACGGTTCAAGGTCAATGGACAAAGGTTGAAGCCATACTTTGGTGATCATTTTTTGAAAAAAAAGTCATCCATTCCTCTTTCCAACCCGGAGTGATCATACCACAAAGTCAAGCTAAAGACTAGAAAAAAGCGCTTATTGGGAGGCAACCCAACTTTCTTACTCTTACCTTTTTATTTTCTTTAGATTAGATGTATATTTTTGGCATGCTTAGGTTGTTTACTCTATATTGAGCTAAATATTGGAGACCTAATGCATATACTTGTAAATAAGTTTAGAGATTTATTTTGACTAGTTATTTGCCTCTTATACCCACTTTTGCTTCCTAATTTTGCAGGACACTCCAATGATATTCAATGGTACCTTGGTGAAGAGCAATTATCACTATCTCAATTCAAGGTTTATCACAGGTTTGGGGTGGACTATAAGCACTTTGCGTAAACCGGGGAAGTTTTGTTAACTCTCTCATTTTGTATACATTGTTCTTTTTCTCACATTGAGGACAATGTGAATTTCAAGTTTGGGGGTGGATTTTCAATTGTATTGAGTATGCTAGCATGAATTGCCTTGCCTAGATTTAAATTGTTGTTGATTCATAGTGATGATCTAAGGCTTATCCTATTTTGAGATTTAGTCAAGACCAATTGTCATTTAGATTTGGAAATTATGGATTGAACTAGTTGATAGTTGTGCTTGATTATTCCAAATCTATACTTTTTGACCATCTCTTTTGAAATAAGTTTGGGGGTAGTTGAACCGGTGAAGGAAATCTCTAAAAATGTAGTGATTCCATGCATGTTAAATAAATCTTGTATGGAGTGTTTTTGACTATCAAGTAGAGACTTGTAATGATTGTATGCCATTACTCTAATCGCAGAATTTATTTTAACCCAAAAAAAAAATTTGTGGGAAAAAGTTGCCTACCCCAAAGAGTGTGAGCTAGCATTGAGTAATTTGGCCCTATGCATCACCAATGTGTAGAAGATGATCTACCGATAAAGAAGGCTACCCTTGGGGACTAGTGTGTGAACTACCTATGAAAGAGAGAAAAAAAAAAAGAAAACTAATATTTGAGCAAGTTTAGTTACCTTTCAGGATTTAGATAATTAGTGGGATTGAATTGCCTAGTTGAATCTTGATTGTCAAGACACTCAAATTTGAGAGAATCACCACAAGATTAGATTGTTGACATTGCCGGTAAGACTTAACCAAGCAATAAAAGAGAGAGAGAGAGAGAGTCTTTTGATTTGAAATCTATTTTTGTTTATTTCCAAATTGAGACGATCGTTGGGAGTGACTGTTCTCATTCTATTTTGTCAACGTTGGATACGTCTAGCCTATTATATTGTTGCATTTTTTGGATCACTCTCATGAATTGATATTACAATTTTGCATTTGGAAACAAGGTTACAAGTTTACCTACATTGATTATTTGAGTTTTAAGTGATTGAGATCGGAAGAGCTACACGTTCTTACTCGCGACGAGCAAGCGCTAAAGTTTGGGGATGTGATAAGTGTGCATTTACACACTTATTTAAGCTTTTAAATGAACAAATTATTAATTACTTGAGCGGATTTCTACTCACAATTGTTTAAATTTCATCTTTATAGGTCAAAATCACCAAATGGAAAGAAAGAAAGCAAAAGAAGAGCAAAATGACTAATTCTACAAAGAAATTTAAAGTATGAGGACTTGTTTGCACACCTGGAAAACTTGAAAGACTACATTTGGAGTCATTTTGAAGCTTAGGGACCATTTGGAATGACTTTTGAAGTTTCTAAACTCAATAGAAAAGAATTAAGTGAAAAGGACTAAAGGTGCAAGAAAAAGTGAAGCAGGGGACCAAAACAAACAAATCTAAAAGTAGGCCGCGGAGTGCATTCCGCATCTACCCACCCCCGAGTAAGCTTTCTGTAGCCCGCGGGTAGGCCGCGGAATACATTCCGCGGTCGACCGCGGGCTACCTGGAAACCACCCGAATTCAATTTTTTGAGCCTCTTTTGTGCAATTTTGGAGAATTTGGTGTCTTGTAACCCTAAAAATATGTTCTCCCATTTAAAAGAGACTAATTCTTCATCCATCTAAGGGGGACTCTTTGAGGTGAAAGTTAGGGCAAAGTAAAAGAGAGAAAGAAGAAGAAGAGGAAGTTTGTGAAGGATTACAAGTTTGTGCTTCCAATGTTTAAGAATCCATTAAGGGAAGGATTACATTCTTATACTTGTATTCCCTCTTTATTTTTCTCACTTGTAATGTATTTCATTAACTCTCTACTTTGTCCTCTTTTTGTAATGAACTAAACATTTTGTTGTTGGGATTTTTCGTGCAGCTTGACCAAGCTTAATTAATATCAAGGCATATTTTTCTTGTTTTGTTGCTTGTTCTTAAGTGTGGTTGTTATGACATTTAATGTCCTTCATTTACTTGGCCAATAAATGATCGGAAGAGCGATTTGTATAGCTTTTGAAAGAGAAACATACATACTAGGCTAAGTAACAATCACCCTAGGTTCTTGTAGGAAAAAGAAATATACTCCTAGCCCTAGGTGACTCATTGAGGCATTTTCACAAATACTTAATGCAATTAGTTGGATTTCAATTGACATAGAGATATAATAGGCTGATCCAATTAATTATGGCTAATTGGACATTCGAGTGAGGTAATTAGCTAGAATAGGAAAATCGGGTCTAACATTATGACTATGTAATTTGCTTGTTAGCTTGTTGGTTTGTTAATTAAGTAAGGTTAAGTGAAACCAAGAATCCCAACCATCACATCCTTATATTCACACAACTCCACTTGCATCCATTTTATTTAAGTTCCTTTCTTCAATGTGTTTACTTTCTTATTCTCAAGTCAAAATTCCATTTTAATTGTGTGTGTTTATTTTGTAAACTCAATTAATTTAACTAAAGTAATATCAAGTAGCAACTCCTCGTGGGATCGACAACCGGACTCTTTGTTCATTGTATTACTTGATACGACCCGTGCACTTGCGGTATTATACACATCTTTGAGTTCGTAACAAGAGTAAGGATCCTCAACAATTGGAGAATGAGGAGTCTCAACCAACTAAATTGCTTGGTTGAGGTCACAGAAACAAGCAACCCTCAACTCGGTTGAGAGACCATATTTTGCATACAATACAAATACTGAATGGTGATTCAAGCCCCTCGACATCCTCACTCAGCTAGAAGCAAACCTCAGGTAGCCCTTATCCTATAAATGACTATGTGAAATGTGATAAATTTTCTATGCAGCATCATGTTTTTTTGGGAGCCATTAATGCAGGAATTGAACCCACATCTTTTGGTGAAGCTGTGAAAGATGAAAGATGGAGAGAAGCAATGAGAAAAGAAAGCCAAGCACTAGAAGATAATGAAACATGGACTGTGGAGTCATTACCATTAGGAAAACGAGCTATAGAATGTAACTGGGTATATAAAATCAAATATAAGGCAAATGGCACAATTGGACGATATAAGGCACGTTTGGTGATCCTTGGAAATCGACAAATTGAAGGAATTGACTATACTGAGACATTTGCTCCGGTGGCAAAGATGGGGACAGTGCATGTTTTTCTGGCAGTAGCTGCAGCTAAAAATTGGGAGTTGCATCAGATGGATGTGCATAATGTATTTTTACATAGAGATTTAGAAGAGGAAGTGTATATGACCTCCGGGTTTTGACTCTGAAAAACCAGGAATGGTTTGTCGTTTGAAGAAGTCCTTGTACGGTCTAAAACAAGCTCCTCATTGTTGGTTTGCAAAGTTGGTCGCTGCCTTGAGGAATTATCGTTTCCAACAATCATGTTCAAATTATTCTCTTTTTACTTTGCATCTAGGAAAGATACAAGTTAATGTACTTGTATATGTTAATGATACAATTGTTTTAGGTAAAAATTCTGTGGCCATCCGTATCTTCAAAGAATATTTGAGCAAGTGCTTTCATATGAAGGATTTGGGATTATTGAAGTATTTCCAGAGTATTTCATATTTCCAGCAGTATTTTACTACCGGAAATGGCAGCATTTTCCTGCCATTTCGGCAGCGAACCCCCCATTTTGCTGCCCAAAATGGGGGGGATCCACCCCCCATATATGCTGCCAGAAACGGCAGCAGTTTCCTGCCGTTTCCGGCAGCTTTTTGGCCGTTGGAAATGGCTCCGGCAGCCATTTCCGGCGGCTCTCTTGGGTGGGCTGGGCTGGGCTGGGTTGGGGGTTTTGTTTTTTTTTAAATTTGTTATTATTTTTAATGTTTTTAAATGTTTTGTTTTAAAAATTAAAAGGCTAAAGGACATAATCATCATTTTACATAAAAAGTTGAAGGAATATTGACAAGAGGGACCTATTGTACGTATTTATGAAAAGTTGGGGACCCAGACGAGTGAAAAAAGGTTGGGGACCTATCCGATTCTAAACCCAAAGGTTGGGGACCTTTTTTGAAATTAACCCCTTATTATATTAACACAGTAACTTTTCAGTTACTGATTAATTTAATAATTATTCAATAATAATCGCAAATTTTAAATTTTCGTTAAATTTTCATTTCATATTATTATAATTTGCTTATTATAATTGAACACCCCTGATGAGAATCAAACAAGCTTGGCACCCATTCCATATTCAGTGATTATCACTCGCGATTTCAAGTAAATATATTGATTGTTATTTTTTTTATTGGAAGCAAGTCTGCTATTGAAACAGATCAGGTTCTGAATTCAAAACTCGACCTTCAATCAGGAGTTATAAACTCACCTTACAACTTTGAACTTGGAGTTTGATCTATTACATAAAATAGTAAATTTCAGAGGGGCCCCATTTCTATGTGCGTAGAGTTCATCTCGATCGTAAGAGTTTCTCTAACCATTCTTTGCTGAATGCCCATGTGCCTTTTTATTTGAGCATGTATTCTTGTAATGTGATGTTACAGCGACAAGGATTTAATACAAGGCATCCTTCTCAAACCTACTCGAAATTTTTTAAGAAGCAAAAGCGCCACTAAATATTTGTTCAACTAACTAATTTCTGTCACAGTGAAAAAAGCATCGGGTTTAAAAGTAGTAAGTAATTCAGATTCGTTGCAGTTCATCTATCAAAACTTTAATTCGTTGAATTGTTTGAAAATTGTCAGCAAAAAGAATCTATGCTATTTTAGAGCTTGTTCACCGGAGATTCATATAAAACAAAAAATTTTATTAAATTGATATAATCATATATATCTATTCTTTAACGATCTCAAAAATTCACATTAATTAACAAACAAAGTTATGAATCAAAAAAAATTTTGGAACACAACGGGTGTGGATGAAGAAAAGGAGGATATCTTGGTTGCGCTCGTTTGTAAAACTCATTTAATAAGAAATAAGAGAGATAATGAGTAGGGTTAAATTGTAAAATATGTAAATGTGATTGGTGTGACCAATTTTTATTTTTCAAGGGTAATTCAACCATTCTACCACCTCGTTCTTTACGTCTTATTTTTCCACCACAAGAAACTCAACAATTCAAGTATATACCAACCACATATACAATTTTTTATAATTTCTTCCTACTTTTCTACGATATATTTGAAATAAGGTTAATTTCACAAAGATATCCAATCTTTGAGTTAATAATCAGTTAGGTCCCCAACTTTTTTTAGCTATCTTGCATCCCCCAGCCTTTTATAAATGCGTTCAATAGGTTTTTTTTGGTTAATATTCCTTAATTTTTTTTAAGAAAATAACCATTATACTTCTTAATTTTTTAATTTTTTTTAAAAAAGCTAAAAAATAATTAAAAGTTTTGAAAAAAAAAAGGAAAAAAAACCCCAACCCACGCCTACCCCACCCCCTCCCAAGGTTGTCCACCTGAAACGGTGGCGACCGTTTCTAGTGGCCAAAAATTGGGGAGAATCCCCCACCCCACCCCCCAACATTTGCTACCACGCTGCCATTTCGAGAAGCAAATATGAGGGATTCACCCCCTCAATTTTAACTGCAGAAAAATGCTGCTAGAAGTGACAGTACAAAAAGGGGGGAGTCTCCCCTCATTGGCTACCAATGGGGGGATTCACCTTCTTTTTTTTGGCTGTCGTTTCTATCAGTTAAAGTACTGTCATTTCCAATAGAAATTATTAGTAAATAAAATTATAAATAGAGAAAATAATAAGAATTATAGTTGTGTTTTCCGTTTTATATATATTTATTTACAAGCATGAGACTTGAGACCTCGGTCCCTACGCGCCCCTATCTCTCTCATTCATTTGTGTTTTCCATGCTTAACAGTGAAAAATCTTATTGTGTACTTTCTTGAAGTCTTTTTGTCCTTTTATAAAACACATCATTTTCCAATTAATTAGGTTCAAAACATAAAATAAAATACTTTGAAAATAAGATAAGATTGGTAGGAAACAGTAACAATAAGATTTTCATCTACATTATATCCAACTAGATTTTCTAGTAGTGCGATGCACATGTAGAGATCCACTGAAAACGTTATACATAAAAAATAGTTTAATAAAAATTTAGATAGTTGATATTATAAAAGAATATAAAAATTATAACATTTACAAATGTAATTTGTATTGTAAAAGGAATCTTGAATAAAATAGTATCAGAATCTTTCTTACAATAAAATATTTGTCACCTGCATCTGATCCAGATAGAATTTTTACTTAAATGATGCAACCTCTATGTCTTGAGATTATAAGTCTCGTGCCACTACACAGTATAGTTGAATGATAAAAATTACAAAATAATATACTAAAAATACTGATCTTTAACTTCAACTTATGGCTAAAAATTCTAAGGTATCGTATTGTATTCAAGAATTCAGATTTGTAAATATTTTCAGTGGAAGTTGTTGTTAGAATATGATCAAATGATAGCACAACCATCTCTGATATGGATGACAATCGATTAAAATTTATTTAAAATTATATGTCAAAATAGACGTTAAATGTTTTGTGAACTCTAAAATTATTCTTCTACTTTTCCTCTTCAGCAAAATGTATCATTTAGAGTAATCATTTCTTATTATTTGAGACTATAATTTTATGATGATAAGGTAATAATATCGCGTGAAGTGACCTTTTTTAATTACGTATAACTCTAGTAATATACTTATTGATAATTAAAGTAGAGAGACCTAATTCCTATTAAATTAAAGTTATTAATCTAATCATTCATAGTTAAATATTATTTGTCCATTTACAAGTAAAGTAAAAATTTAGTAACATTTGATACAATTAATGTTGTTATAATTTATGTTTCTTTTTTATTTAATAACAACAAAAACAAAAAAGTATCTTGGATAATTAATAAAATAAAAGAGATTCATATAATTTACCTTGATAATAAATTTTAACAGTAGAGTTCAGGTTGTGAAGAGAGATAGCAAGAATATTGAAAGATAATGTAGTCAATTGAATTGAGCTCATATAGAAAAACTCAAAAAATATTCACATGCCATAACTCGTTTTATTCATATATGTATTTATGCATGATTGCATTCTAATATTGTAAATAAAAATAATAATATCATATTTTATATTGTAGCCGTACCTACCTTAGATGAAAACTTGAAAATAAAAATAAAGTACAACTATCACTAAATATAATAAACGAAGTCTCTTGCAAAACGAGATACCAATATACCAAAAAAAATTATACAATAACAATGTTATTGTCAATGATAGAATCGAAAGAAGCATCGCCTTTGCGTTGCATAGGTATGTGCCATTGGATCTGTATAGCAAAATAAGTAGATATACAATTTTGATTTAGTATTTGACACGACAAAATAATGTTTCATTAATAGTTACCATTTTATGTACTCGATTAATACTTTACTATATTTTACTTTTAAATCATTTAACTTAATATTATTAGTTAACAATCTAGTAATATGTATTAGGCATGTATGTGCCCGTATTCGCTCGATACCCATTCAAATAAAAATTTTTACCCCATATAAGAAAGTACCTTAGACATACCCCTTTTAATTGGATAATACATCGTTTCTCCACGTGTCCTTTTAACTGGATGATGCTTTGTTTTATTTTGTGCAAGAATCATAATATGACATTGTTATTTTAGTCTAACAAATAATAAATATAATACTTAAGAAATAAACATGATTTTTATAATGATAATCGTTGGAGTTATAGTGAGATTCATATCAAAATTGATATTTAAGTTTATCTTTTTAAACATCATGTTATAAATAAAGTATAATATACTAGTTGCATAATCTAGAATTACGAATTGATATGCGAATCACAAATCACCAACGGATATTTGTAGTAAATATTTGAGTATTGAGCATAAATTTAGTTGCATAACTGAGTCTATAATTTTGAGTCCCTTTCAAACACGTCATTCAAGTTCACATGTCTAACCTATATACATAGTTTGAATAGGTAGAAATAGGCCTCAAGGCGATTTTGTCTTCGGAGGCGAGACGTAAGCTTCAATGCGCTTTGAGGCGTAAGCCTCGATAAGAAATGAAAAAAAGGGAAATTTTTTAATAATGCTATAAAAACAAACGATTTCTTTCACCTATTGCAAAGAACAAACTAAACTAGATAATATACAATTCCATCACAATCTATACTATAATGATTGAAGTGAACATACAAGACAAATAGTATCTCTAAATAAAAAATTGAACATGCGATAGTGAATATAATAATGTAATACTATTTTAATTATATCTCTATAGACAAAAGTTATTCAACCATCTGTACACTTTAACACAAAAAGAAATAATCATCTAAGAAGTCAACAAAAGTGGGCGGTGGTGGACTGGTAGGTGGGATGGACCTCTGACGCGTCACATGCATGCATTAAAATTGTAACCAATTGCTTGTTAGAATATATTATATTATATAATAAAATATATATTACAAATCAATCCAAGGTGAGCGAAGCAACTGTGCAGTATATATTATATTATATATATATATATATCACTAACAGATAAACAAATGCAAAGAAGAAAGAACACAGCGAAGCAATCTCTGAGAATGAACAGAACACAAAAGCCGACGA
>CAVNYN010251169.1:0-11290 GCA_963692815.1 Nyctanthes arbor-tristis
AAGGCTCGTGAACATGGCAACCATCTTAGAAAAATTTTGATAGCATCTCCTCCTAATTTGATAACAAACTAACATGTATTAACACCCAACATCAAACCACTTCACGATATAATAATTCCTATCATTACAAGTAACAATACTTCATATATGAAAATTATACTAAAGAAAGTATGCTTCACTCGGAATTCCCAATGAATATTAGTAAATTAACTTAACCATGCCAATTATATAATAATTAATAATAACAACAAACCCTATAGTAAATTCAATGTGGTGGCTCGAATTCTTGAAATACCAGGCTCGGCTATAACGAGTTACCCAAACTCGAATTGCTACTTGGCAAGAAAATCATTTAGAAAATGTATGAGCTAATAAGCCCAGTGAGTGGAGTCTTATAAATAAACACGCTTTTGGAGAATTAAAATATATCTTTTGCAAAATCTCAACATAATATATAAGGCAATTCTGATTTTCATAACTTAAATATAAATCCAACATGAATATCATCTTCAAGTTGAATTCATCTTAGATCAAAGTGTTTATAGAATCATTACACTACCAGAGAACATCATGAAAACCATTTCATTCCAACAATCATTATAAAATTCACCCCAAAGAGTATCCAAAATCTCATGTCATCTTCTAATTGTCATATCAAGTAATACGTGTGTAGACACCAGCTTGGGACATAGGTATCATATGACCCATTCATCCTAGGCAGCTCAACAACCATCTTGAGCCTTAGTTAGCACAATAGGCCCCGTCGCCTAGGCGGCATTCATCTTATCAGCTTGAGCCATAGGCCCCTTCGCCCTTAGGCGACATATTCATAACATAGGATACAGATTTTGGGAGGATTTTAATACATCCATAAATCACATCTTCAATTCAAACATTTATCTACAAATCATGGGGTATCCTTTCACGTAAAAATCCTCATGAACTTTTATAAAGAGAGTATTAACTTTTGCAAAATTTCATAGAAATACATGATCATCATAAAAATATTGTAAAATTCATGTGAAATCTAAGTTTAATTGATTTCAATTTGAAAAAAAAAAAAAGAGGAAAAGCTCCACTCACTAGCTAAGTAGCATCCTTTCGTGTTTCATTTCCTTTGACTTTTATCATTTCATTTGACATTATATAAAAATTCTACTTAACATTTCCTTTGAACTTTATCATTTCCTGCAGCATTATATACAAATTCTACTTAACATTTAATTCCTTTATATTTCTAAATTCACACATATAACTCAATTCTTTTGCTTATTCTTACTCAATCCTATTTATCTTCTTTCGAGCTTATTTACTAGTTAAAGATTTTCTAGTTTAAGTAATCATCTTCATCATTATATACAAAATTAGAAAGCTCAATAATTACTCTTCATTTCTACACTTAACTAAACTCTTCAGTCAAATATGTGCACCACTTATTAAATCAAGACTTAATTCAACTCTTCAAACAAGGATTGTCAAATTTTCCTGTTTGGGCAATATACATTTAAAACCATTTTAGAATCAAGAATGGTGTCGTATGTTTATGAGATTCTCCTGGAAGGTAGGAAACTCAATAAGTTCATCATACATCAAATTGAGCCCAAGAAAACTATCTTGGGAACACCAAAATATTTTTCAACCTACCAAAAATATGTTCTCGGGTCTATTTGTCCATCCTCACAAAACATGTCATAAAAACTCATATCGGTCTCCAAACGGTGTCATTCAAATTCCAGATAATAGACAACACATAGGAGATCATTTACAACTTGTGTCTTGGTAAAATTCAACATATACTATCAGTTATGACCTTCTAAATTTGGAGGGCAGAAATAACATACATAATAATTCCATGCCTAAATTCCTTTTATTAAATTCATATATACATGCTTGGCTCCTTCCTTTAATTATTCTAAGCTTACTTCTTCTTACAAGTTATAATGGTATAACTTATTAAAGTCTTAAATACCCTTTAATAATAGCAATACTAATTCTTAGCCTTAAACAAAATTTCTATATTTCCATTAAATATTAGATTGCTCCTCTTCCTTGTATTTATTCTAGACTTGGTATAGTTTTACAAATGATCCTAGTATCCCATGCTAATTAATCTTCAATTACCACTAAAGCATTACAATAATTCCTACCATTGTAAGCAAAATTTCCCACCTAATTGATAAATATATATATATATATACACACACACCAAACTTTTTATGTCTTCCATATCTAAACTAAAAAGTCATATTCCTTAGCTTATAGGAAACAACTTATGCCATGGTTTTAGTATTAATTTCACAAGAAATTCCATACACCTTAAATGAAAATTACATTTTAACCTTATATAAATTAAAGTTTAAAACAATAACACTTACTTGTTTGAGTTCTTGTGTTCTTCTTCTTCTTCTTGTCCCAAGTTTCTTCCATTGGTCACCCTGTGTCTCGACTCTTTCTTGTGTGTCTATGTATGAATCGGCCCATGTACAAGAGAAATATCTAGATGTTTAGGAAAATTTCATCCAAGATCCTTCAACTTCTTGTTGGCTTTATTTAGGTCCCTAACTTCCTCTCTCCATCTCTCTCTCTCTCTCTCCTCCTCGGTTCTTCCATTCCAAGAAAATTGGATATTTGTATTTAATTATTCATATTTGCTCCTCAAGCCTCCCAATTTTTTGTAAAGCTTAATTTTAAATCTTTAACTTCCAAGCGTATTTTGTTTGGTCCTTAACTTCATACATTACTTTATTTAAACTACTCACTTATAATATGACTCCATATAAAACCCAAACTTATTTAATAGCTTACATGGTAACCCCAAAATTAAATTAATGCATCTTAGTCCAAAATTGTCATTGACTTAACTAGAACACCTATGGCTCTGACGGGTAAAGATTAAACTTTGAAAATAGCAAGGCGGGTCATCACACTTAATCCCTATAAATAGACTCAATAAAAATTTGACTCTCTAATCGAACTGTTTAATCAAATACTAATATAAGTAATAACAATCAAAACAAAACTAACAAATTCTTCACGTCAGTAGCTTGTCTAAGGCTAAGTCTTCTAGGCAACCGCTTAGGGGCCACGAAAGATGAACAAGCATTTGACATTCATTAGATATAATATCTTTAATGATTTTAGTGCTATTTATTGATTTTAGCATAAATCTTTAATATTTTTTGTCCAAAAAAAATGAATAAACATATGAGATTCTGTACATGTAATTTTAGTATTATATATTGTGAGAGTGCCCCTGATACAAAATTCTCCTAGGGCCTCTAAAATGTCAAGTGCGGCTCTTCTGCACATGACATATTAAAATTAATGTCCTTTCATATTAATACTAGTTATATACTCGTGTGTTGTACGAACTAGAATAATTGGCCAAAAAAATGCTTGATAATTTAAAGAACCAAATAACGACAATTTTATTGCGTACAATTATTTCACTTGGCATAAAACTAATTAAATTATCATTCATAGAACAGTACCTTAAACTAATAAAAATGAGAATTAATGAGGAAATTTTTAATCTGAATTTAATTTCACGTTGAATATGAAAACTAAGAAACTGTGGAAAGAGAGCATACAAAACTTCCGATCTCCAAAATTATCATACACTCATATCTTTGTTTAATAAGTATCGTGCATGAACTTTAAGAAACATTTAGAGCGTGGATGGTATTCATTTATCAAAATGAATTATTTACCACATTCATTATCTACCATATATTCTTGCAAAAATTATTTTTCGCAAATTCTCACATAGTGTCATACATTCTCTAAAGAAATCACTATTCACTAAACTCATTCTAAAAAAAAGTCTCTAAAAGTACACACCATCTATTATAAAAGACCCAAAGGAAGTAGTATTACAACAAATGATAAATTCCATAGGATAGTCCTAACATTAATTTTCAACCGCCTTCCACTCTAAAATGAATCAAAAATTTTTTTTATTTTTATTCTAAATATCAAATATTACTATTATTGTATCCCTCGACTTAAATATTTATTTATAGCTTTCCACAAAGAAAATAATAAATTTAGTAATGTAGCAAAAATATAGCTATAGGTTTTATGATATGTGGTTTATCATATTAAATTGAATTAAAGTAAAATTTTTTAAACTGATTTAATTTTAACCACTTTCCACTCTAAAAAAAAATTAAAAGAATTTTTTGTTTTTGTTTTAAATCATCATCATCAAGTATTATTACTAATATATCCTCTCAACTTAATTTTTTGCCAATATATAGGTTATCACAACAAAATAATAAATTAAGTAATGTAGTAAACATATAGACATAGGTTTTATTTTATGACATGTGATTTATCATATTGAATTTAGTTAAAGTAAAAGTTCTGAAATTGATTTAGTTTTACTTCGTTTTTAATTATTATTATTATTTTGCCATCAGTGCTGCGAGTATGCACTTAATCAAAAAGATAAAGAAGTCTCAATAACCCAAGACTTGAAACTTGTCTATCAACTGTTAAAATTTCAAAGATATATAAAACCATTGATGATAGCCTAAAAACTAATAGGATAGATATACCAAATACTAATGGATAATATATAACAAAAGATTGAAGCTTAATTAGGAATCTATATATATATATATATATATATATATATATATATATATATATATGAACAAAATATAAGATTGGAGATTAACTTGCAATCTCTAAACCTATATACGTATATATAATATATATTAATAAGAGAATGTGTATACGATTGAAAGCATATAAAATAGAAGCATATCTAAGCGGGAGAGTAGATATATATTTATATATATTTATTATTTTATTTTTTTAAGAAAATATCTTAACTCAAAAATCCAAACTCGAGAGATCGGAAGAGCGTCGTGTTATTATATATATTATATAAAATAAAAACATATATATAAGATATTACATGTTTAATTTGAAGCTTAATTAGTTAGAAATGTGTATATATTATTATTAAAATTAAAATAAAACAAATAAAAAAAGGTATATATAAGTAGGATAGTAGTTTTGGCAACTATCGTACATTAATATATACTAGTATAGTACCTATACAATGCACGAGAAGAACGATGTTAAAAAATATAACAATAGGAATTTGAAAAATAAACTGGAAATATTTGTACATTAGTTGTAAATATAAAAAACGAATAACGTTAAAAATTATAATAATAGAAATTTGAAAAATGAATGAGAAACATCTGTATATCAATGGAAAATATAAAAGATTAATGTGCATTGACAGAAACAATTAGACTAATAAACTCATTTATTAAACATAGCACCCCATCTAAATGTTGTATTAGTTATCTTTGAAATTTCAGAAATTTCCATCTTATATGGTTTTGAAACTCAAACTTTTGAAAAAGAAAACTGGTGTGAAAGAAGAATCAATACTTATGAGAAATTTATTAGAGGTCGATTTTTTTATAAATAAATCTAAATGCAGAAACTTCTTAAGTTACCAATTTCCGATTCATTATGCTAAAACATTAAAAAATTTTAACGTAAAAAAGAAACTAACCCCTTAAGGTTTGTGTGTTTCCAATGATAATAAGGCCAAAATCTCTATAAAAACATTCAACTAAAGATCATTGAGGCGAATAAAGTTTACAATAGCCTTCTAAAGTTATAGCGCAAGTACAAACTTTGCGTGTTTCAAAGAAATTTTTCAATTTCATGAAAAATATCAAATTCATGAGAAAAAAATTCTATCTTTATGAGTTTCTTTAGAAAAGATCGGAAATGGAATTTTAAATTCCATGGTAAGGGAAAACATGCGAAAATAGACAAAACATAACATCATAGTTACCTTACAGCAAAACACAGGAAACATGACGTCATAGATTTTAAGTTAATGAGAATTGGAGGGTATTACTGTCATTTTTAAGTAAAAATTGAGATTTGAAGTTGAAATTGTCAGCTCTTCCGATCTGTTTGAAAGGTTATGATTAAATTACACAAGTCAAATGCGGGAAATAACGTAAAAACTACACTTGATTTAGATTAATATATAATATAATATAATATAATATAGATTTTAAGTTAATGAGAATTAGAGAGTATTACTGTCTTTTTTAAGTAAAAAGTGTGATATTTGAAGTTAAAGTTGTCAAGTTTGAAAGATTATGATTAAATTGCATAGTAAGATGAAATGTCAGTGTTAAATTGTGCCAATTAGTCATTTCAAAATAGAAAAGAATAAAATAATAAAAAATAAGGAAAACTTGTTTAGACTACCCTTGATTTAGATATACATATATAAATATATATATATATAGATAGATATATAGATATCTTTTTAATTAATGATAGTTTATTAATTAATTAAAAAAAGTTAATATCTATTCACAAGTTGATATGATATCTGATGATACTTAGCGGTGCAAATGTCGGTTGACACGTTGACCATTAAATCCTCTGGCTGATGTGCTTTTCTGATACGGAGATTATATATACTCTTGTATTTGTGGCTTTTTGTTTCATTGATAAATTATTGACCATTGCATACTTGAGGACTATTTTTTTTTATCTTCAATAGTTTTACAAAATGGATACACAGTTTAGCTTTTTAAAAATCTGCATGTTTACCTAAATGTTGTAACATAAAGCATCTTCCATGGATTTCTATCGCTCCATTCTCTTTTATCATCATAATCAAAAAGTAAGTGTAGTTTGCTACAGAGAGTGGATGATTCTTCCTACCTTAAAATGTATAATCTATGGAAATTCTGCTTTTCCATTGTGCTGCTAATCTCATTTAAATTTTCTTTGAAGGCCAAGGTTCAGAAGTTAGAAAATAGTGGCAAAAAAAATTTTTGGCCATTTGTATTGTTTAATGTCCATTACTTTACACATCTTGCATTTATTTTTCTCAAGGGGTTTTTCCCCCAGTTGGACCTATATGTTTTGCATGTATGATTATAGGTCCTTACACTACTACAAAAAAGCATAATAGGCGTCTGTTTCAATGAGCAATATGCATTAGTTCTGGTGGCGACGCTATCGGCAGCAACACGAATTGTTCTGGTATACACGTCGGTTTATGGGCGATGTCTAAAGTACACCAAAGGCGTCGGTTGTATGTAAACAACCGACGCATATAGTATTTCTTAAAGAAAACAATAAACGAAAAATATACTTTAAGCCTCGGTTCTATAAGTTGTTTTAGGCATCAGTTAAGCTTATTTTTATTTATTTATTTTTTAAAATATATTATAGGCGTTGGTTTTTATGTAACTTCTGACGCCTCTTCATATATATATATATATATTTTATCAGTATACACAATAGCATAAGAAGCTATTATAGCCCTGCGGAAGATGTAGAACAACAAACACAACATCCAACAACAAACATAGCATCCAAAGCCAACAAGAAATAGGACCAACACATGCAATTAATCTAACTACAAAAAATAGAACCAACATTTAAACACATAACCCAAGAATTGATTAAATTAATTTAGACCACTATAAATCAAATACTCCGAACTTCATGTGTGAACAATCTAATTAGTCTAACTACATTCAACAACAAGGTCAAAGGTAAGTTATAAATTGTGCAAAAACATTATGTCAATAATGAACCATTGGAATAATATGCACTAGCTAACTCTTGAAATGTACATGCTTGCATGAAAATGTATAATGCATAAGTAATCCACATTTCAAAACAAATAAGACAAAAGATTATGTACAATAGTCGATAAAGTACTTGGCTCACATATCTCGAATCTCGTCTATCTTCGCTTCATACGATCCAACATTATATGCCTGCAACAAACAAAGAGATATATAATTACTTTGTTAATAGAACATATACATGAATCTTTAGAAAATTCTTAGTTTCGATAAATATTTATACCTTCTCAAGATATTCTGAACTACCAGAACATTGTGTGACTATATCGTACATATTTTTCATTACACAATAGCCACACTCCTTGGATCCCAGTTACTGAGCACACTAAAATTTCCAACAAGTTGAAAATTAATATTAGCAATTAAACCACTAAAATTTGAAGCTTCAATATATAGTTATTGTGACATGTAGATAATACTTTTCATACCTTAATTGATTTCCACATGAGATTGGTCTTCCTCATTTTCCTATACGCCCACAACGTTCTAACTACCCTAAAATTGTAATATATATATATATGTGTGTGTGTGTGTGTATAATTTAAATAAACTCAAGCTTAATTGCACAAAAAGACTTTTAACCAATCAAATTAACCCACGTGCCTCAAAAATTCAAATTTAAAAATATATTATAAACTGATCCAATTATAAACGATACCAAATGAAAGCTTAGTTATTGATAATTCCTTATATACTCAAATCCACCCTGATATCAAATGTGCGCCTATTATCCTCCAGGGAATCCAAGTAGTACACCAAATTACGCTGAAGGCATAGCACAAGCAGTAACCAATGGTTTCTGCAATATTTTATAATAATGTAAGTTTGCATATTTTAATCACAAATATTTCAAATTAAGTGAAAGAAAAAAAAACAAAAGGTAGATTAATATCTGTAACGGTTTTACTTCTGATGACTCGGTATTAGAATGTACTTCTTGTCCATTATTTTTTCAAGTGCATTAAGCATGTAGGTAAAACTCGGCCCCTCACAAACTTGAAAGTTAATAGCTACAGTCATCTATGGTCAAAGAAACCCGATATTTGTGATCTCGAATTGGTTGCATACCTGATGTAGGTACCTGAAATACATTACATCAAACGTGAAATGTCAAATAAAAAATTATATAATGTAATTAAATGTGAATGAAGAAGTCTTACAATTTCCAAATTTACAAAATAGGTACGTTCAACCATCCCATCCTGAGCAGATTAACGATATCGTCGACCGAAACATGAATTGCATTGACCTTATCGACGGGGTGGTGAAACACATTCTCATCCAACGGTACGTCATGAAATCCATAAAAAGGGGCAACCTAACAGCCAAGGTGTGCAACTTTTTAAGAACAGGACTCAGGGATGCCAATGTTGCAGCGTGAACACGACTAGGTTGTGCCAAAGAGACTTCAACTCTCATAGGCTGCTTGACTTTTCCTTGGATACTTCTTGCTCCACTATCTCCGGCTGTGGTTATAATTTGATTGCCATCATAACATGGGTAACACAAAATGCAACGAGGATAGGAGCTTTTATGTAAGTTCAATTCATTACCTCTAGTGGCAACACTAAATGTGAGGGCCACTGAATGAAACCGCCTTCAGCTACATCAACTAACTGCTGTTGAAATGAATTTGGCACAAGAAGATTCAAGTTCAATACTTTAGGATCTATAGAGTCAACTGACACTTTGCAATGACCGGGCAGTGGCTGTTGATTGTGCACCAACATACCAACCTCAGGTGGGTAAACCATTCCAACTCCTACAATTTTAGTCACATTGTCACACACAAGGACGAGAAGACATGGGGCAGCTTCTTCAAATATTCAACACAATTGAACAAAATAACGTTAGTTTTAAGAATTTAAATGAAATTAATGCATTCAAAGACATTACAACGCGACACTAAGTACCTTTACGTCATGATATGGCGGGGGATCGACCGAGTGGCGGCTACTACGGGTCGGTGGCCTGACGGAAGGAATAGCCGTTGTATGTATTTCTTGCCAACAAAATCCAGTGGTACTTCCATGCCAATGTGTTGGAAGATCTACGACTGCATCCTATCGAATTGGGCCTGCATTTGTGTCATGGTCTCATTCCTCACTCACTAAGTGATGCTCTCCTCTACCTATACTGTTATGACCTGTCTAAGATCATCGATCGACACGACCTCACTTTGTCTTCGCCTCGGCTCTTGAGGTCTGCCTTGCACATCCCTTACAGTGACGTATCCACCATAACCCTCAATCAGCCAGGGTGCTCCTCCTTGCAAAGAGCAACTGTCAAGATATCCCGGTGTCTTTTTGGGACAAATTTTCTTCTCTGGCATCCTCTTGCATTTCTATCTATTTGAAAAAATGCAGGATACATATAAGTGCACGTAAGTTGATGTAATGAAAAAATGAGTGGTGTGATTTATACTTACAATTTTCTCATAAACCTCCTTCGTTGCTTCGTTGGGTATGTAATAATTACCATTGGGCCCAAACTTCAACCTTACCCGAAGTCAATCGTAACAGCAATCCTAAGACTGAATGGTTTGAGCTAATTGACCCACGAGAGGATGAGGAAGCTGGGGGTCTGCAACAATCCACCTAGGCGTCCTACGAGTATAACCGGCAGATCCTAAAAAGTAGGGGTGCTGGTTATGCGTTTGACTTTACTTCGCCTTCTCGCCATCACAACTACTTTTATTTAGTTACCCATGCAATGTGAAAGTAATACAAAATTCTGAGTTCCTCACCTAAACTCCAGAGTGTCACGATCCTGTTTGAATTTTTTCCACATGTCTTCAGTAATGAATGGGTACAACTGACAAGGAGTTTTATATTTCTTGTGCTACTGTTTGATGTAATTTTTCACTAAGGAAGCCTTAAACCGTTTCCAACTAATCCCAGCTACTCTCAAAATAACAAGCTTCAACCTGTCATCTTCGAGATTAAATTTCTTCTACAAAACAACAAGATTGAGCAACGTTATAGATAAAAACAATGTAAACACGATAGTTAATTCATACATGTACACTCAATGGACACCTGGACATCCTCCTAAAGAAGGTCCTTAGGAGTTCCTCAACTTTATGCCAACTGGTGTAGTTTATATGCACATGAATCCGGACCACACTTCCCATGTGGTTGGCCAATTGCATACTAAACGGGCCGATAGGCCTACCGAGCTCATCGAACTCAACTACTCTTGAAGCATCATCCATCTTCCTCAACTTCTTGCAAGTTGTAGGACCTCTCGTGTTCTTCTTTTTGCTACCATTTTCATCAACCATCGAGTCGTGGCTACCTGCTTACAAAGCATGACATGTATAAATCAGAATGATCAACTTCACATTTAGATATGATAATCCAATAACAAGATATTAGCATGACACGCATAAATCAAAATATAAATGATCTTACACAACTGCATTTTGATCATGAGCGATGGTCAATCCACAGGCCTTCCTAATGATCTGAATGAATATAATTTGTCTCTAGGTTATCACCTCTTGCAAGCAAGTGATATACTCGAACTGAGAATGGAGGGGTTTTGTCAAACTGATCATACTCTTCTTCGTCAACAACATTGTCAATGCTAACTATTCGTCTTTTGACTTCAAGGACAACTAACCAGCTAGG
>CAVNYN010251171.1:0-10466 GCA_963692815.1 Nyctanthes arbor-tristis
TTATCACTTAAAGCTGATGGGGCTCTAGTATTAAATGCGAAACAGTAGTCACCCATCCCATGCATGGCTTGAGCAGCCATTAGTCAAAAAGTGAAGGATTTATCTTAGATGATTTGACACTTATATCATTCTCGATGGGTCCAGCATTAAATACATGCAATCATCACTCCTATACAAATAAGCAAATGTACACTATAAATATAGGCAAACAGAAAGGATGAGGGGTTCCATACCCACATCTCTCTCTTATTGTCTTCTATACATTTATAGTTTTTTCATTCATTACAAACATTCCTTGCCTTTTTTGCATTTACTGCTTATGCCAATTCAAACATGAATTTCCTGCGAATACAAATCTTGTTTGTTGGGTCATAAGATAAATTTGGCATCAACAAAACGTATAGGGGTAGATTACCGTAATAGATAGAGATTTTGCAATAATAAAAAAAATTTTGAAAATTTCAAAAAAAAAAAAAAGAAAAAAGGATAATGGATTTGAATTAAGGTGAACAATGATATAGATCGTAGGAGAAAATAAAAAAGATTTAGATTAGGGTGATCCAAAAATTTCAAAAAAGAAAAAAAGGAAAATAAGAAAATAAATGAAAATGAAAACAGAATCTGGTACCCAATTCCCTAGGGTGCCAGTTTTAGGCTGGAAAATTAACCCACCACTTAGTTCGTATTGTAAATATATATGTTAAAAAAAAAAGAGAGATTTGGATTAGGGTGAACAACGATATAGATCCTAGGAGAAAATAAAAAAGATTAGGATTAGGATGATCTAAAATTTTCAAAAAAGGAAAAGGAAAAAAATAAAAATAAACGAAAATAAGAACCCAAAAATAAATCAAACATCAGCGACATCAGCTTGACATTAGATTCTCAGTTCTCTTAGGGTGCCAGTTTTAGGGGAGGGGGAAAATTAACCCACCACTTATTTAGTATTATAAATAATATATAGATTATGAAATAATAACATTTAATATGTGTTTGATACAATATTCTTAAAGTGTTTGATACAATACGCTTGAAGTGACTGGTGAATTCCGTAGATCCCTAACAAAAAGAATGCGTTATTAATACATCTACCAACGAAGAAAGACCTATACATATATTCATGCAATAATGTTATTAACATAACATTAAAATTAAATAAGTTAGAAGTAACCAAAAAAAAATCATTGATTAAATTTGCAACTTAGAATTAACAAAAAATTATTTGAGATTTTATTTAAAATTAATTAATACACTTGCTCTTTCAAAAAGAAATTAATAAACTTGATGTTATTTAAATGGGCAGTTTCGTTAAATTAAAAAAGAGAAAAAAAAGTATATATAACTGAGATTTAATTCTACTTGTCATAAAGTTAGTGGAAGATCCTACAACTAGATGTATAAGACCGTCTTACTGAAAACTCTCTCATTAGATAGGCGTAAGGTGGTGAATAAATTATTTTATTTTTTATATTAATTATTTTTAAGTTTTATTTGTTATTATTACTTAAAGAGTAAGATCATTCTAATGAGATTTAGTGATATTTTTGGACAAAAATGGTATATAGGAACTTCATGTAGGAATTTATGAACTGTCGGTTCTATGACGTTGAAAAAAATAGAACAAAAGACTCAATTGCTACGAAGTATAAAGTTACAGATTATATGTGAAGTTTATTTTATCATATTCATTTTTTTATTACACATGTATTGTTAATATTTTTGATTATTTTGGATAAAAAAATTGAGATCACTAGTAAGCGACAATATCTTTCAATCTAAAAAGCAGATTAATCTGGGAAAGGGAGTTTTTTTTTTAAGTAAGAAGAAAAAAGAATAAATGCATAAAAGTAAAATAATTGGATGAATCTATCAAAAGAAAAAAAAAAGAAAAGAAAAAGAAAAGTCAACTGGTGACATTAGTAATGACATCATCAGTTTAGATGGGAAAATATAGTAAATGACTCTTGATTTAGATATATATATTTATATGTAATAAATAAATTATGATAGTAACGTGAAAGTAGTGATGTAGACTTTAATTTGTATTGAATAATGCTATTTATCTGCACTGGATACTAGTTTCCAGTCTAACTGTTATTTCTTTATTGACCATTGAATAAGCGAGGACCGCCATGTATTTGTACGTATTAACTCATCATCCAATATAGTGATGATAACTAGACAGATATATAACATTACTCATTTGAATTTGAAACATATAATTGCCAAATCAATAATATAATTAAATATTGAAAAAGAGAATAAAAAACTCGTTAGGTTATGTTCTCAATCAAATACATGATAAACTTTAGTAGCAGAAATGTAATAGCATTTAATTTAATTGAATTTACTTAGAAAATTTAACATTTATTATATTTTAATTTGATAGAAGGATGAACTTGAATTGAAATTAACCGCCTTAAATCAGGTTTTAAATCATACCGCATTCTGCTACATCATGTAGTTAGTCTCATAAGTAATGAATTGTACATTCTAGATCAAAACTCATTTAAATATTACTTTTGGGCTCGAACAAATTAATTTAACAACATTGGGATCTTCAGAAAAAGTATAAAGAAAAAATTTTATTAACTATTTTTGGTGATTTTACGCGCGATATGCTTATAATTTACTCTAAGTTATTTCTTTTTGGAATAGATGTCGAAAGCTTTAATTTGACACCAGTATTGCATATTTTTCGACTTTGAAGTGATATCATAATTATCAAAAAAAGAAAAATAAGAAAAAGCTTAAGCACCAAACAAAACAAAAAGCCACCAAAAAAAAACAAAAAAAAGCAAAAGGGGGACCAAAATATGAATAGTGAAAAGGAAGTGGCTCTTTTAATAAGTAGAGATTATATAAGAGAATGAATTCAAATTAAAATTTATTATGTAACATCAGATTGAACTAAATTGTGAAATTATGACAAACCATATGACATAACTCTTATTAAAAATGATTTGGAGCTGATCATTAGTTAATTAATCAATACTAACATTGCCCAATAAGATATTATCATATTTCCCTCTTCTGACACATATTTCCACCACATTGTGTTACACTGGTTTTATAAAGATTTAATTGTTAATTTTAGATTAAAAGTTCCTATAGATATTTATTGTCAAAAAGTTCATATAGATATTACAATTGGACTAAATTGAACTAATTTAAAAGTATTGGGATGTTTAGAAAAATTAAAAAGAGTAAAGCAAAACTTTTACTTCAAAATTTTAAGACAATCTTACTAACGGTATGTTTATAATTTACTCTTATTTGTTAACTTATGTTAAAGTATGCATTGAGATATTTAGAATGAAAATAAGCGAATTTCCTTAAAGTATAAACAAACAAGCCACCAAAAAAAAAAAAGAAAAGAAAATGAAGGAAAACAAAGAAAAAAAGAAAAAGGAAAATGACGACCAGAGTGTGAATAGTAGATATCCGATGGCTCTTTTATATATGTATGATATGATATAAAATAGAAAATTGGAATTTACTCCAATGGGAAGTCTTTATAATCTCCTTTTGAGAAGTCATTTAAAATATGTGAAATGAAATTGCAAGTGGAAATATATATATATATATATATATATATATATATATATAGTGCAAGTTCATCGCCACTCGTCAGCAGTAGATGGAGAAGAAATGCCGGTTGGTGCATCCACGTGTGTAGGAAGGAGTTGGGGCATCATCATTACACGTTAGCGGAGGTGTCTGGATACAGAAGGGCATATGTTTTAATTAAGATAAATTTTGAACCTTCAATCAATTAGGATCAAAGATAGAGATTATTTGTCAAATGTGTTGGTAAAAGTCATTGGTTCGTATAACCTTCCCTACACACACACACACACACATAGTGCACACACGCACACACACTCTCTCTAGTGGGGCTATGTGCGTTGCACTTGTTATTGCTACAATTATTATGCTCATGAAAGCATTAGAAATTATTGGCAGAAGTATAATGAGAGTTTTCAAAGCCCTAGCAATAGCCGTGCTGCCATATGGGCTATTCAATATGAACAAATTACAACGTAGGTAAACTTTGTTCATAAAAGATGCTTATGGGTAAGGCTAAAGGCTAAATGAATGCAATGCTAAAGAAAGAGAATTTCAATTGAAGCATCTTGAAGAAAAAAATGAACTACAGGCATTTTATATGTTGGCAAATATTTTCTCAAGAAGCTTTCTGAAAGGCTTTAATCTAAGCAAAAAATTCTTGGCAGCACATTCCTGCAAAGAAGCACCACATTTAAATCCTCCATACTTGAAGCTCTAATTTCAACCTCTTCAAAGCTTTAAGCCAACAACTTATAGTGATAAGAGGAAACAATGAAACTTCAATGTGATCTTTATTCCAAAAAATGTTAAACAATTAACACAACTTACCGAGTAAGGGCCTGTATGATTTTGATTTTTTAGGAATTGATTTTGTGAAAAGTGTTTTTTTTTTTTTTGCGAGAATGTCACGACTTTTCTCTTATGGTTTATTGCAATTTTTCTTTTGAATTTGAAGGCAGATTTTTTTTTCTCAAACAACTTAAGTCTCAACATTCACTCCTCTAGGGTCTCAAGACGTCAGGATATCATTTTAAAATTTCTTAAAGTTATTAGTCTTATTCCTTTATTTTCCTTAAGTGTCATTCGTGATTAACAATGTCTATTATTACGATTGTTGATCCCAAATTCTTGGATAAAAATTAAGCTAACAAGTGGATCACTAAGATATACTCATTTATATATACATGGCAACAGACCATACTTAGTCGACTCTTTTGATTTTTACTAAATCTCTCGATTTTTATTGAATGACTCAACTTTCAATGACATCGACTATAAGAACAATTTTATTCATTCTGTTTTTCCACCGTTGGAGTGAACTCGATTAAGTCATGTATTAACACGAGATAAGATTAAATTAGGAAGTGTCTAGATTTCATTAATTGAAGGGTCAAGACCAAGTTCATAAAATATTACAGCTTGGAACGTGGTCTTGATGCTTTAGTTTGCGGCGCTCAAGACCCTATCGGAAAACAGAATACGTAAGATGTAGAGTATTAACCACAGAAACTTTCTGGTCTCAACATTTTGTTTAGAATCAAAAGGGTTGATTGTTAGACATTTATTTAACTCAGTTTTGCTCTTGGTTTATGTTCCTCTTTCTAGTTATCTCATCCATTTATCATCTCAACGAATCATAAATATCATATAACTTCAGTTAAACAGATAACCAACATACTTGCTAGATGATGGTAATACGAAGAGGGTCAGAAAACACAATCGAAAATACCCTTCTTCCACTTTTCAGTCATTACCTAGTACGATATTCCTTCCTGGTAATATAAAGTTCTAGCCATAAATATATTACCATCCATATTTATATTACTACCATCCCCTAGTTAGCATAACTTACTTACATAACCATAACAAATTTATTTAGAAGCTCCACTTGTTAGTATTATACTCCTTGGTGTATATGAGGTCCAGGTCTAGTTTTTATCCAAGGGATGACTTTGCTATTTTGCATCAAAACACATCCCAGTCCCTATTTACATGCATCACTATATATAATGAAGCCACCTCTATTCCTTGAGGTATGGTCAAAATCGTAGCTTTGGTAAGTTGGGTTTTTATCTCTTGGAAACTCTTATCACATTCCTCTATCCATTTAAACAGTACATTCTTGCAAGTTAATTTAGTAAGTGGTATGGAAATTTTAGAGAAATCCTTACCAAATTTTTTATAGTATCCCACTAATCCAAGAAAACTTTTTACTTCTGTCGTAGTTCTTGGAGGTGAGAAATGAAGTATTGTTTCAATTTTACTAGGATCAACTAATATTCCATCTTTAGTTGAACATGGCCCAAAAATGTGACTTGTTTCTACCAGAATTCACATTTGGAGAACTTAGCATATAATTGATTCTCTCATAGAATCTAAAGAACAGTACGCTAGTATTGCTCTGTTCTTCTTGGGACTTAGAATAAATGAGAATATCGTCAACAAAAACGAAAGTGAATTTATCCGGAAATTCCTTGAATACAATATTCATTAAATCCATCAAGGCTTACTACATCAGAAAACCAGCTTACGTGCTAGTAGTAATGAAGAATACACATCGGTTCTAGCAGCGACGTTATCTATAGCGACGCGAATGTTTAAGCTCTAAGCGTCGGTTTGTTGGCGATGCCTAAAGTTCACCAAAGGCGCGGTCGTTTTACATAAACCTACTCCTGCAGTGGTTCTTCAAGCAGAAAATTAAAAGATAAATGTACTACAAGCGCCGGTTCTTGGTTAAGAACTGACGCCTATAGTACTTAAGGAAGGACCGATGCCTATAGTCACCTATAGGCATTGGTTGTATGACAACAGCCGACGTCTATAGAATTTTCTATTTATTTTTTTAATCCCTAATTAGTCTATAGGCGTCGGTTTTTGTGTAGCAACAGACGCCTCTTCATGACATTTTCTTTAACAAAATGCACTGTGGCAGTGCAATAACACCATATGTAGCCTTGCGGAATACGTAAAACAACAAAGGCAACATCCAAAGCCAACCAGAAATATAAAAAACACATGCAATTAATCTAACTACAAAAAAAGTACCAACACTCATAAACAAATAACCCAAGAATTGATTGAATTAATTTAGACCACTATATATCAAATACTCTGAACATCATGTATAACAACTATATTGGTTTACTACCCCAATCATTACAATCCAATTATTCTAACTACAATCAACGACAAGGTCAGAGGTTAGCAATAATGTAAATTATAAATTGTCCAAAAACATTATGTCATTAATGAACCATTAGAATAATGCACTAGCAAACTCTTGAAATGTACGTGTTTGCATGAAAATGTATAATGCATAAGTAATCCATATTTCAAAACAAATAAGACAAGAAATTACATATAATAGTCTATAAGATACTTGGTCCACATATTTCGAATCTCGTCTATATTCGCTTGATCATACCATCCTATATTATATGCCTACAACAAACAAAAAGAAATATAATTACTTTGTTAATAGAAAGTATACATAATATTTAGAAAATTCTTAGTTTTTGATAAATATTTATACCTTCTCAAGATATTATGAACTACTAGAACATTGTGTGACTATATCGTATATATTTTTCATTACATAATAGCCACACTCATTGGATCCCGGCTGCTGAGCACACTAAAATTTCCAGCAAGATGAAAATTAATATTAGCAATTAAACCACTAAAATTTGAAACTTCAATATGTAGTTAGTGTAGCATGTATATTGATTTTCATACAAGATTGGTCTTCCTCATTTTCCCACACGCCCACAATGTTCTTCCGATCTCTAAAATTATAATATATATGTGTAATTTAAATAAACTCAAGCTTAATTACACTAAAGACTTTTATAATAACAAGGCTTGGTTATTGATAATTGCTTACATGCTGAAATCCGCCCTGATAGAAAATGTGCGCTTACTATCCTCTAGATAATCCAAGTAGTATACCATATTACACTGAAGGCATAGCACAAGTAGTAGTCAGTGGTTTTTACAATATTTTATAATAATGTAACTTTGCATATTTTAATCACAAATATTTCAAACTAAGTGAAAGAAAAAAAAAAGATGATGATTATCTGTAACGGTTTTACCCATGATGATATGGTATTAGAATGTACCTGTCATTTTTTCAAGTGCATTGAGCATGTAGGTAAAACCCGGCCCGTTACAAGCTTGAAAGTTAACAGCCGCAGTCATCAATGGATAAAGAAACCTGATATTTGCAATCTCGAATTGGTCGTATACCTGATATAGGTACCTGAAATACATTACATCAAATGTAAAATGTCAAATTAAAAATTATATAATGTAATTAAATGTCAATGAAGAAGCCTTACATTTCTCATTTTTGCAAAATAGGTACATTCAACCATTACATTCTGAGCAGATCGCCAATATCGTTGACCAAAACATGAATTATGTTGACCTTATCGATAGGGTGGTGAAACACAATCTCATCCATCGGCACATCAATGAAATCCATAGAAAGGGGTAACCTAACAGTCAAGGTGTGCAACTTTTTGAGAACGGGACTTAGGGATGCCAATGTTGTAGTGTTAATAAGACTAGGCTGTGTCGAAGAGACTTCAACACTAGCAGGCTGATTACCTCTTTCTTGGATGCCTCTTGCTCTACTATCTCTAGCTGTGGTTACAATTGAGTTGCCATTATAGCATCCATAAAACAAAATCCAATAAGGATAGGAGCTTTTATGTAAGTTCAATTCATTACCTCAAGTGGCATCACTAAATGTGAGGGCCACTGAGTGAAACCACCTTCAACTATATCAACTAACTACTGTTGAAATGAATTCGGCACCAGAAGATTCAACTTCAATGCTTTAGGATCTATAGAGTCAACTGACACTTTGCAATGACCAGGCAATAGCTGTTGACCGTGCACCAATATACCAAACTTGGGTTTGTAAATCATTCTGACTCTTATAATTTTAGTCATGCCGTCACACAGAAAAGGGTGATCGCACGGGGTTGGCTTCTTCAAATATTCGACACAATTCAACAAAAAATAACGTTAGCTGTAAGAATTCAACTCTTTAATGCATTCAAATACAGCATAGCGCAACACTAATTACCTCTATGCCATGATATTGCGGGGGATCAACTGAGTGGTGGCTACTACGGGTTGATATCCCAATGGAAGGACTAGTCACTATAGGTATTTCCATGTCAACAAAATCCGGTGGTACTTCTATGCCAAGGTGTTGGAATATCTACAATTGCATCCTCGCGAGTTGGGCCTGCATCTATGTCATGGTCTCATTCCTCACTCTCAGTGATACTTGTCTCTACCTCTACTGTTATTACCTATCTAAGATCATTGATCGACATGACCCCACTTGGTCTTCACCTAGGCTCTTCAAGTCTAGAGTAAACGTCTCTCACAGTGACGTATCCACCATAACCCCTCAGTCGGCCAGGGTGCTCCTCTTTCTAAGAGCAACTGTTAAGATATCCTCAGTGTCTCTTTGGGACAAACTGCCCTTGTTTGGCATCCTCTTGTATTTCTAGCTATTTCAAAAAATGCAAGATACATATAAGTGCACATAAGTTGATGTAATGAAAAAATAAGTGGTGCGATTTATACTTTACAATTTTCTCATAAACCTTCTTTGTTGGTACTTTAGGTATGTAATAATTATCATCAGACCCCGACTTTAACCTTGCCTAAAGCCAATCGTAATAGCGATCCTTGGACTGAATGGTTGAGGTAATTGACCCACAAGAGGATGATGAAGATAGGGGGTCTACAACAATCCACTCAGGCCTCCTACGAGCATAACCGATAGAGCCTAAAAAGTGGGGGTGTAGGTTATGGGCTTGACTCTTCTTTGCCTTCTTGTTTTTCTCCTAAAAGTCACATCAAAACTGCTATGAATATTTAGTTACCAATGCAATGTGAAAGTAATTAAAAAAAATGTAAGTGCCTCACCCTGAACTCTAGAGTGTCACGATCCTCTTTGAATTTCTTCCACATGTCTTCAGTAGTGAATGGGTACAGCAGACAAGGAGTCTTATATTTCTTGTGCTACTTTTTGATGTAAATTTTCCCTAAGGAAACCTTAAACCGTCTCCAACTAATCCCAACTACTCTTAAAATAATAAGCTTCAACCTGTCATCTTCGAGATTGAATTTCTTCTGCAAAACAACAAGATTGAGCAATGTTATAGATTAAAAAAATATAAGCACGACAGCAAATTCATACATATACACTGAATGGATACCTGGACATCCTCCCAAATAAGGTCCTTAAGAGTATCCTCAACTTCATGCCAACTTTTGTAGTTTATATGCATATGAATCCGGACCACACTCCCTACATGGTTGGCCAACTGCGTATTAAACAGGTCGATAGGCCTACCAAGCTCATCAAACTCAACTACTCTTGAAGCATCATCTGTCTTCTTCCATTTCTTACAAGTTTTATGACCTCTTGTCCCTTTTTTTGCTACCATTTTCATCATCCATTGTGTCCTGCCTACCTACATACAAAGTATGACATGTATAAATCTGAATCATCAACTTCGCATTTAGATAACATAATCTAATAACGAGATATTATCATTACATGTATAAATTAAAATGTAAATAATCTTACACAACGACATTCAGATCATAAGCGATGGCCAATCCATAGGCCTTCATCATGATCCGAATGCATATAATTTGCCTCTAGAATATCATTCCCTACAGGCATGTGATCTATTCCAACTAAGAATGGGGGGGTTTCATCAAACTGATCATACTCTTCTTTGTCAACAACATCGTCGATGCCAACTATTCGTCTTTTGTCTTGACAAACAACTGACCACCTGGGCTCAGTAGGATCAACAACGTAGAAGACTTGCTTTGCTTGAGATCGGAAGAGCACACGT
>CAVNYN010251176.1:9825-30058 GCA_963692815.1 Nyctanthes arbor-tristis
ACGAGATTTACTCCCGGATCTCAGGTGACTGGAGTTAGACGTGTGCTCTTCCGATCTTCTGTAGTTGTTAGGAACCATTAAGTGGTTTGGGGTCAAACACGAACCCTTGGGTTAGCGCACGGTGCATATTTTAATATTTACGCGTAAATGACTGTCAGGCATCATTAAGTGGTCTGAAATCTAATTCAATTCTTAGATTTATTATACAGTACCGTTCAACAGACCTCTACAGTTTCTACAGTTAATCAATGGAATGATTTTGCATCTCTAAATTTGCATGCTTGGTTTGGACTTAGTTGTTGGGTACCCTATTAAGCGTACTCGTATGCTCATCCTATTTTTTAAATATTTTAGATTGAGGAGCTCGGCGGCGGCCATGCGGCTGGCGAAGGAACCCAATTGTAAAAATAATAATATCTATTTCTACCGTCATTTTACAATATTTATTTGTTAGTTGAAATTCATTTTCCTAATCTTTGTTACCCTTCATTCAAATCAATGAACAAAGTTTCAGCGTTTATTTATTGTTTTGGGTTCTACGAAAAAAAAAAGGTAATATATTTGTTCTCTAGTGGCATGTTTTAAATATTTGAAGGGCCAAAAGCCAGTTGTGGTAGCACTCTAAGTTAATAGAATTAGGGGCATTGCAGTTTGGTACCAAAGCCTAGGTTTACCTTTTCCTAGACTTGGAAAAGAAAAATTTCCATGATTTTACAGATTTAAACGTTATAAAAATATTAAGTGAGACTGCTATCCGTTCGTATTGTGCCTTGCCAGCTCTGAAAAGGTAAAGTATCTTGACAAGTTTTATTATAGTAAAGTTTGAAAAATTATATTGGATACTATGAATATTATCTCCATAACTGCATCTAAATTTGAAAGCCTCTGCTGCAGATCTATATGATTTTGATTGAAAATTTACTATAGCTGATGCATTTTAAATATTTAAATATTTGTATCCAATATATGCTAAATTAGGCTAAAATCAGGCTAAAATCTATAATAAACCATTTGACTTTAACATCATAAATGGTATGATACATATGGCTTGTGTGAGACTTACTGCTAGGAAATTCATAGCCTTTGATCACACAGTATGATGGAGGGTGCGTGAGTACAAAAAGTTTGGTTGGAACCCAAGACTTTATGTGGTTTAGCATATTGGAGAGGTAAATCGTATGATCGGTGGTTTATGAGGTACGCCCCTAATTGGCGGATGGAATCAAAGCCGCTTTATGACTCATCAACTCGCTGCCAGTTGGGTTATGAAGGACTGCTGGGCAAGTTGCTATGCTCAAGTAGTAGTTCTGCCTGACCAGCCACCCCACATCAACATCATGATATTTGTGGACCGATTACTGGCAGAGTGGGCACTGCCAGAATCTGGCAATGACATGCCACCACTTGAGGAGATAGCTCTACTTGAATCTGATGACAATTTACCACCACTTGAGGATGCAGCACCATATGAATCAGATGAGGATGAGACATCCCTACCAAGAAGCTTAGTGTGGCGACTAAAGATAATGATCTTAGTGAAGATAGCGATCCAATTGAGGAAAGTAATCTCAGCAAGGATATATAGTGATTTGAGTGAGGATGAGGAGGAAGGCAATAGAAGTGATGAGTAGGCAAAGGATATATGGTTTCATTCGAGTTGTTATGGAACATTTTACAGTAAGATTTGCACATTTATTTTGGGTTCATTTTGAGTAATTACTATTATTCGGATATTGTGTTAGGCATTAAATTTGATATTTGATTTTATACTACGTCTTGATGTTTTTTTGTTTAGATTATGGATCATGGATGAATGAAATGAGATAAATACTCGCAAGCAAATCCCTGAGTCAATTCTTATTTTAGGTATCAGGATGTCTCCTCGACGTAATCCCCAAGCTACTAATGCTAGATCACAGGCAGCTAGTGGCAGGACCAGGCTGAAAGAAATGCAAGAGGTGCTCTTTTGAGAGATCTTGTGACTACCATTCAGGAGCTTACCCAGAATCAAATGCCTATGCTGCTCTGAAGCCACCAGTGCATGCCAACAATACGAGTCAAGTGGTTGAGCAATTTCACTGTTACAAGCCACCAACATTTAATGGGTGAGTAGGACCACCAGCCATGGAGGAATGGCTGAGAGCCCTTGAACATATATTTGAGCATATAGAATGCTCAAATACCCAAAAGGTTTACTAAGCTATTTTTATGCTGACAGAGGACGAAGGACATTAGTGGGAATCCTACCGCTGACCTATGATAGAGGATCAAAGGCGTGCTATCACTTAGGAAAAGTTCAAAGATCTTATCATGGAAACATAGTTCCCATAGTTTTTCTACAATGAGAAGGAGTCAGAGTTTCTCGACCTTAAATAGGGGACCATGTCTATAGTAGAGTACTAAGGGTAGTTCAACCAACTATCTTGATATGCGACATAGTTGGTTGACACAGACACCAAGAAAGCCAGAAGATTTCAAAGGGCTTGAGCTGGACATATAGTGGAATACCAGCTGGACATAGACTCATGACTTATGTTGTAGTCGTAAAGCAAGCACGAGCCATATATGCCAACTTGGATTTAAAAACAATGACAGCTAAACCTACATGGACAATGGGTAAAAGGAAATGGGTTAATCAAAACAAGGGAAAGGGCAAACATCATGATAAGAAAAGAAAGATGGAAGTGCCAAAAACTAAGTCTCTTTGTCTGACATGTGGAAGGAACCACGATGGGAAATGTTTGGTTGGAAAAGAGAAATGCAATAGGTGTAAGGAACCTAGGCATATGGCTAGTGAATCGCTTTAGTATAAGGGCAAGGAGTTTGATGCAAAAGGAAAAGAGCAGGACTGAAAGGGAAAAGCACGAGTCTATGCTCTGACTTAGAAGAAGGTGAAGCAGGATCCTGAGGTGATGTCATGTATTTTATCAGTCTTTGATAGACCTACTATAGTGCTATTTGACTCTGGTGCCATGAACTTTTTTATATTTGCTAGCTTCCATAATAAGACTGGAAATGCATATCATAAGATGAAAGAGACCTTAGAGGTTAGCGTTCTTTCAGGAGAAATGATAAGTACTAACAGATATTGAAGGGTATGAAGCTAAAAATTGATAGAAAGAACTTATAGGCTGACTTGAACATAGTAAACATGAAAGACTTTAACATAATTTTACGAATAAATTGGCTTAGTTGTAATCGTGTGACTATTAAGTGCCATAAAAGGGAGATGCTCTTTCATATAACAGCAGAATGCGAGTTCTCCTTTTATGGGGTGAAGATTAAGGCTATACCCTGTATTATGTCAACAAGGAAAGCACAAAGATGTTGAAGAAAGGCACTTGTCACAGGTACCTAGCGAGCGTTGTGAGTACGCAACCGTCTAAACTCCCAGCGGATGATGTACTAGTGATATGAGATTTCAATAACATTTTCCTAGAGGACCTACCTGGCACCCCAATAGATAAGAAGGTGGAATTCACAGTTGACTTGATACTTGGTGCAGTACTGATCTCTAAAGCACCTTAGAGAATGGTGCTAACGAACTAAATAAGCTTAAAATACAATTGCAGGAGCTACTGGATAAAGGGCTTATTAGCCCAACTGTATCGCCCTAGTGAGCTCTTGTACTATTTTTTTTAAAAAAAGAAGATGGGACAAATGAGGATCTGCATCGATGACAAAGAGTTGAACAAACTAACAGGTAAGAACAACTATCCTCTACCAAGGATAAGGGATCTGTTTGATCAGTTGAAAAAAGTCAGCATATTCTCTAAGGTCGATTTGAGGTCAGGCTGCCATCAGCTGAAGGTTAAGGACATTGACATTCCTAAGACCATATTCAGAACTCAGTACGGGCATTGTGAATTTCCTAGGATGCCATTTAGTTTGAAAAAGGCAACAACGGTATTCATGGACCTGATGAATAGAGTGTTTCAACTTTATTTTGATCAGTTCATTATAGCTTTTATCGATGACATCTTGGTCTACTCAAGGAATAAGGCACAACATGAGGAACATCTACGTACTATTTTGGAAACTCTTCGCAATGAGAAGCTGTACGGCAAGTTCAAAAAGTTTGAATTTTGGCTTGGCAAGATAGCTTTTCTTGGTCATGTTACGACTGCCCAGGGAGTGGAGGTTGACCCAGTCAAGGTCAAGGCCGTGACTAATTGGAGCACCTTGACAAATGTGTATAAGATCTGGAATTTCTTAGGTTTAGCTCGCTATTAAAGAAGGTTCATTGAAGGATTCTTAAAATAGCACAGCCATTGACATAAGTAACAAGAAAGGGTGTAAATTTCAATGGACAAGCAAATGTGAAAAGTGTTTTCAAGAACTAAAGCAGAAACTAATTTCCATACTGGTTTTGTCTATACAAAAGATTTAGAAGGATTCATTATAAATAGCGACACTTCGAAGCAAGGTCTGGGATGTGTACTGATCCAAAATGGAAAGGTAATTGCTTATGCCTCTAGGCAACTGAAACCTCATGGGCTGAACTACCCTACACATGATATGTAGCTAGCCGTAGTTGTTTATGCTCTAAAGATATGGTGACACTATCTTTACAATGGGAAGTATGAGATTTACATAGATCACAATAGTGTCAATTATTTCTTCATGTAGAAGGAATTAAAAATGAGACAGACAAGGTGGTTGGAATTGGTCAATGACTATGATTGCACAATCTATTACCACCCCGACAAAGACAATGCAGTTGCTGTTGCTCCTAACTGAAAGAATAAGGGTCAGTTAGTTGCCCTTACCAGTTAGGAGTAGTTGAATAAGGACTTTACCAATATGCAAATTGAGTTTATCACCCCTCTTCATACTATATCAATAATTGCAGCATTGATATTTGAACCGTCTATTAGGGACAAAATAAGAGAAGCACAGACAAAAGGCACTGACAAATTCATACATAAGATGAGAGCTCGAGTGTTTTTTAGTAACACTAAAGATTTCCAAGTTTCTCCAACTGGCACTCTCTTGTATGAAGGAAGACTCTGCGTGCCGAAGGATGAGGAATTGAAAAGGGAAATTTGGGAGGAAGCCTACCATACACCTTATAATGCACACCTACGAGTTATAAAGAAGTTCCGCGACCTGCGAAAGGTGTACTGGTCGAGGAATATGGAATGATCAATTGGACAATTTCTAGAGAGACGCATGATCTATCAGTAGGTGAAAGCAGAACATCACAGTTGAGCCCATTGGAAATCCCCGAGTGGAAATGGGAGCACATAACCATAGATTTCGTGGTTGGACTCCTGAAATCATGCCGGGAACGTTAGGCAATTTGGGTGATTGTTGATCTGTTGGCAAAGTCCATACAGTTTCTTCCCTTCAAGATGACTTATAGTCTAGAACAGTTTGTTAAGTTATATGTGAAGAAGATGGTGCAGTCACATGGAATGCTAGTTTAAATAGTGTCAGACAAGGAAACCAATTTACCTCTGAGTTTTGGCAAAGCCTAACAACTATTGGAACCCAATTGAAATTCAATACGTCTTATCATCCAAAGATAGATGATCAGTTAGAAAGGACCATTTGAATCTTAGAGGACATGTTGAGGACGTGCGTATTAGACCTAGGTAGAGATTGGGAAAAACATCTACCACTGGTTGAGTTAGCATAAAATAGCTACCAGTCGACCATTGGCTTGGTTCCTTATGAAGCTCTCTACAGAAGGAAATACAGATCTCCTATACATTGGAAGAGGTTGAGAAAAGAGAGTTTTGGGACCAGCACTAATTGAGGAAACTATAAGGGACATTGAGAAAATTAAAGAAAGAATTAAGAAAGTTCAAACTAAAAAAAATCCTACGCTGATCTCATAAGAAAGGAGCACCGTTTGATGTGGGTGAAAAGGTCTTCCTGAAGATAACACTAATGAAAGGTGTGGTAAGGTTTGGAAAAAATTTAAAATTCAGGCTGAGTTTCATTGGACCTTTTGAAATACTTAAAAGAGTAGGTGATGTAGCCTACAAAGCAGTTAAAATCCAATGGAGCACGTAGGCACAAAAATCCAATGGAGCAGACATGAAAAAGGAAGAAGCAACTTGGGAAAGGGAAAGAGATATCCAGGAAAAATATCTAGAATTCATAGAGTATGTAAGTCTAAAATTTCAAAGGCAAAATTTAAATTAAGTGGGGGAGGTTGTAGCAACTTGGAAAAAATTTTTATGGATAATTTTCATTGTATTAAGCTAAATTCGAATCGCTATGACTTATTCAAAATTTAGCAATTTTCATACAAGCACTCATCTAGCAAAATACAAAACTTATTTGAAAGAATAATATCAAACAATTAACGCATACAATATTTCTTGGGTTCAACTAAACTAATTCAATGGGCTTAGCCCAATTCAAGAGGCAATTTCCAATACACGAAATGGAAATAAATTGATCCAATGTATATATACTATAACCCAACAACCAACTAACCTTAATTACTCTCAACATATACATTGGGCCAAAGAAGCAAAATGAATCCAATTTTATCAATCTAAATTATTCTCTGCACTACACTGACTCATGTTAGAATTAAAACTCATAACTCTATGAAGTTCCTCCAACTTAAAATTCCAACCAATGTACAAGTCCTAACAAAGCATATATTAAAAGAAACTCCCTAACTCATTCTTTTGCCTGAGATTTCATTATGGCAGAAGAGCTTCCATTAGGTAACTCACTCTCTTCTCTATTCCTCTAATCCCCAACTGCATGTTTATTCTGTGTATATCAGTGTTTATTCTGTGTATATCAGTCATGCAACTCTAATCATACGTACATGTTTATGGGAAAGCATATTTTTAGCCTTTGTTTGAATATCGAGAATTCATGTACACACCATAAACACACAATTTCTGCCACAAAAAAATTTACCATGTAAGATTTATGCACATCTTAATCTATTCAATATGTCATGCATGAAATAATGAAAACAATCCATAAAGTGAGAGACCCAATTTGTGGGTAATTTTCCATACTTAATCTCAAGCCGTAAAACTAATACCTACAAATTTCCTTCATTATTAGAACACAAATACATAAGTTTCTTAGCCAAAAACTCACAATTTTGCTAGACGGTAGCAAAACCCGTCTCGTACCACCGATGCCAAGTAACACCTTTTATGTTTTTACTAATATAGATGTGTTACTCTTGAGATAGGGAGCATTCTTCTATATTTACATCTTTAAATCGGCAAAGAAAAACCAACCTTTAAATCTTTGACAAATTCAAGCATACCCGTTCATTGTAAGGACTATTTTTTCAAGATTTGATAAATTTATTTAATTACATTGCAAGTCCTAAAGTATGAAAACCAAGTAAGTAGGTCCCTACAAATTTTAAGACATTTAGATTGATCTTGTACCATTCTGAAATCAATGAGTTGCCCCTAATACTTCTTGAAACCCATAATTCAGTGCCCAAAATCTCAAGAGTTCTTCAACTGGGTCGTAATAAACTTTCAAAATTGCAAACTAGTCCCTAAAGTTTTATGTAACAAAGAATTACCTTTAAAAGCTTTATTAATTTATCAATTCAATTATTTTAACACCTAAAAATGTTTAATTAAGTTATAACACTCATAATACACATCAAAGTATTAAATAAAGTGTACTACAATATATATTTGTAATCTAATTTTGCTAGACAAGGGTGTCGCGACTCCCACAAGTTTTCAAAGATTCCAAGTGGGGAATTATATGTAATGTGGTTTATATTTTCTATGTTTTTGCTATGTGTGTAGTTTTATTATGCTTAAATCATTATCACGCTATCTATAATTAATAGGAACCATTAAGTGGTTCGAGATTGAACACGGACTCTTGGGATAGCCCACTGTGCATATTTTAATATTTGCATGCAAATGACTGTCAGGGATCGTTAAGTGGTCCGAAATCTAATTCGGCTTCTTAGATTTATTGCACAATACATTTCAACAGACCTCTACAGTTTCTACAGTTATTCAATAGAATGATTTTACAAGTCTAAGTTTGCATATTTGGTTTGGACTTAGTTCTTGCGTACTCCACTGAGCCTACTTGTATGCTCACCCCATTTTTTAAACATTTCAGATTAAGGAGCTCTGTGGCGGCAGGCGGAGGAACCTAATTCTGAAAATAATAATATCTATTTCTACCATTATTTTATGATATTTTTTTGACAGTTGAAATTCATTTCCTTAAGCTTTGCTAACCTTTTATGATTTGATAGTTACCCTTAATTTAAATTGTTAAATAAAGTTTCCACATTTATTTAGAGTTTTGTGTTCTACGAAAAAAATGTAAATATATTTGTGCTATAGTGGCATGTTTTAAATTTGTGGTAGCGCTCTAAGTTAATAGAATATAGGGCGTTACAAAGCAAGATTAAGTCAAAATTATACCCATATGGACGGAGCTGAGAGTCACCTTCAATGAAGTAGTTGTGCAGTACTGTAGAGGTAGAAAGCCAGATCCGAAAAAACCAAGGGATTGTTTAGTTCAAAGTATAGTGAGAGAAAGTGAGTTTTTAGAGAGAGGAAATGGAATTGGAAGAATATGAGGAAAAAGCCAAGCCCCTACATTTATATATATGTATAAATATATAAAGATCCCAAAGGTTCCAACTAGTGAGTCCAAAAGGATATGTACTATCATTGTAGATTGGAGAGAACACCAGTTTCCTCTGATAATTCAAAGACTTTAGCACCTGCAAGGGATCTACATGTTGTAAATAAAATTGTCTAGCATGAAAGATTATATCATTAAAGGGAATCTTGGACCAATGTCAGGCCTAGAGAAAAAAGAATCAAATCAAATCTCCAAACCCAAACAAAGTCAAGCTTTGAACATTTTGGGGCAATTGTTGTACCAGGCTAATCACGTGGTGATCAAAGTGGGAAATGTGGGTAGAGTTAGACGTGGTAAAGCTTCAAGAGCTTCCAAACTCAGAGTCCCTTTAGGAGCTTCCATAGTTAGAGTCTCTATAGGAGCTATCAGGCTTAGAGTCCTATCAGGAGCTACCTAGCTTAGAATCACTTCAAGACCTACTAAGGTTAGAGTGATTTTGAATTGGCAGCTTTCAGATGTAGTTAAAGATAGTTGTTAATTGAATTTGTTACAAAGATGCTGTCAAGATAGTTGAACTAGATAAAACCGTAAGTTTACATTGTAATAGTTTAAGATAGGAGTAGGAACTCCGGAAGCTTAAGAGGATGAAGGCTCTCTATACATCTATAAGTACAAGACTAGGATCATTCAGAAAAGGATCCCAACTTTTGAGAGAAAAAATAATCTTAGAGTGAGAAACCTTGATTAAAATTCCAGAGCTGACTCTCTGCTCCTTGGTAACCTGACTTTCAACTTTTAAGCAGTGAGACTTTCACCTTCCGATGTTTATCCAATCTAAATTTAAGCTCCTTTAATTGCTTACATATGCAAATTCTTGTCTTGCGGACTTGGAAACTCACAAATTCCAATGTCAATAGTCAATGAGGTTAATAGTTAATCTTAAATATGTATAGAATTTGCCGATGAAAGTATTTTGGGTACTCCTTATACTCTTATAGTCTTATTATATGCAAATTGAATGATCTAATAATACAATGTATCAAAAGAAGGTTAGAGTTTTTATGTAATACCTTGACAAGTATATGGAATATATGAACTCCATATACTGGGTTTATATATAACTTTTGTATATCAACAACTTAAGCCTTTTAGGTTCTTTTGAGATAATCAGTCGACTATTTAATAATCTCAATTGGTGAAATGGGATTATTATGAGAAATGTTTACATATATTAAGAATTATATAAGCTTTATATATTTGAGATCATAACTTGGGTAAATAAAGGAAAGTTTGAATTCCATGTAATGTTTTGATTATGGATGATGTTTAAAATTTATACATATAAAATTGTGGAGGACGCAAGATGAAAATTTTGATAAAGTTGAAATATGATGGTGGTGATAAATTTGGGTAACTAGAAAATTATTTATATTTTGGTTCTTTTAAACTATTTAACGGATTTCAAGAACAAATTTATATGAAAAGTATGGTATATGTTAAGGATAAAATTAAGGAGAATTAAAATCAATTTCCAAGACAACATTGGTGACATATGTACTATTTGGGTTAAATGTGAATTTTTTGATCTTATTTACTTTAAGAATGTAATGTGGAAAAGATGAAAGAAAGTAATATTCAGGAATAGTTTAGTGTGCTAAGGAGAATTTTGTATTTTCCCTAATTTCACAATGGTCCTATCAAGCAAGTGGCAGCTGCCATAAATCAAGTCATCGGGGAATAACATCACATATGAGGTTATAGCCTTATAAGTACACTACTCCTAGTTTCAAAACATTCACTTGGTTTTTATTGGTTAAAAGGGACAACGCCGCTGGTTCGCTTAATGCTCTAGGCCCTATGGACATGAGGTGCCGATCTCATAAACTATTTTTATTGGCCAGATGAGCTGGCAAAGAATCTCCAAGATCTGCAACAGTGGTGGGTGATGACGTCATGCCTACCACATGTAATGAATAGTCTGGTCAAGATTCCCTTTTCTAATAATTATATCGAGAGGGAGATCTATTGCCCTTTAGGTATGCTATCCGACATCTATATATCTTGAGCTCTCTTATCTCAGCGTTTAACACCAGCAGTTTATCTGCGAAGACTTTTCCCAGGGGTGAGGTTAGACCGCCAAGAATTGCCTCCTAAAAGGGCGTTTTTGCTTTGCAAAGACTCCATTTTAACCTCTTTTGCCTCAAACCTGCCTTCATAATCTTCTAGAATTTTTGTTTTCTTACTGATTCCAACTCTGTTCAGAATTCAGCAAAATTGGTGGAAAAACTAATCGTTGCACTATTCAACGATCAAATTTTTGATGCGACTATTTTTTCCTCGTTTCGCATGAAACTATTTCTCCTGTGTAAATCAGACTTCTTGCACTATTTGGATGTCACCTAGAGCTCTATTTATAAGTTTCCGATTGCTTCTTTAATTCTTGTCTTCTCAAATAGTTTATTCCCATATTCCTTTGAAGTTTTGTCTTCTCTTAATCCTTTACCAACGGCTTCTTACAACATTCCTCTTATGGTTGATCCCATATCAATCCCAACAAAACCAAGCCACACAGAGATGTGAATTGGAGGAGCAAGACCATTCTTCCTCTGTTACGGATGAGATGTTCCAATATTGGAGGGATGAGTTTCATATCCCACGGATATCAAATTTTTTGTCCCTGACATTGAAGATAGGGCTTACAACCCTCCAACTGGAGTTGTAGCTGTTAATAGGCAGATACTACAAGCCAGCTTTGGACTTCCTCTTCACCGTCTAATTTGCTAATTACTTAATGATTAGGGCCTTGATCCCTCACAAATTCAACCTAACAGCTACGGGATGATTTAGGCAAGAATTATGCTATTGGACCGTGAAGGTTACGGCTTTATGACACCAAAGGTCTTCAATTCAATCTACTAGGTGAAAGAGAGCTTGCCAGATAGGACCAGCTGGTATTAAATTGCTACATAGCATAATTGCAGAGCTTGCCAGATAGGACCAGCTGGTATTAAATTGCTACATAGCATAACTGCAGCTTTATAACCGACATCCCTTTATTAAGGAGTACAAGTAGCAATTCTTTCCCATTTAGTGGGATAAGGGCTCGCACCATTTATCAGAAAGTCCATAAGTCTCTTTATTTTTGAGCTCTGTTGTAACCTTTTTCCATGATTTCTTTTCTAGCTCCTTCACATGTTCTCTATTTCTAGACCTTCTAGACAGTCTGATAATGAAGAAAACTTAGCATTGGGTCACCTAACTCTGAGCTTTATCCAAGGAAAATAGGAGTTGAAAGACCTCCTATTCCAATTATAACCTGATAGCATTAGGTTTCATTGCATTCAATCCTTCTAGTAAGCCCTTTGACTTTTTAAAAAAATACACATAGATTCAGTCCACCACACAAATAATGTCTCCATATTTTTAAAGCATGTATTACTGCTACCAGCTCTCAAGTCATGCCTAGGCAAATTTACCTTATATGGTTTCAATTGCCTTGATACATAGGCAATCACTTTATCATGTTGCATTGATATACAACCCAATCCTTTTTTCATAGTATCACTGTATATCACAAATCCCTCGGTACCATCTGGAGTAGACAGTACTGGTGTAGAAATCAATTTACGTTTCAACTCCTATAAGCTTTTCTCACACTTTTCTGTCCACTGAAACTTTATACCCTTCCTCTTTAACTATGTCATTGGCCAGACGATCTTTGAGGACCCTTCAATAAATCTTTCACAATAGCACGTTGAACCTAGGGAACCACAAACCTCATTCATAGTTGATGGTGTATTCTAATTGGTCATTGCTTCAACTTTAGTAGGATCAATCTAAATTCTTTGGGCAGTAACAACATGACCAAGTAAAGTAATCCAATTTACCAAAATTCACATTTTTTGAATTTGCACATAGCATTCTTTTTGAAGAACCTACAAAACAGCATTAAAGTACTCTTCATATTGCTCCTTGCTCCTTGAATAAACTAGGATACCACCTATGAAGACTCCAACAAACCGATCCAAGTATGGGTGGAATACCCAGTTCATTAAGTCCATGAAAATGGTTAGTGTGTTTGACACCCCAAATAGCATCGCTGTCAATTCGTAATGCCAATGCTCGTAATTTTTAGAGGATGACCGCCTGATCTTAGATCAATCTTGGAGAAAAGCCCAGCACATTTCAATTCATACAACAAGTCCACTGTTCTTGATAAAACGATGCTTGTTCTTAATTGTGAGTTGATTTAGCTCCTTATAGTCAATGCACGTCCTCATTGACCAATCTTTCTTCTCCCAAAATAGTGTAGATGCTTCCCAAGATAATACACTTGGTCAAATAAAACCTTCATCTGATAATTCTTGTAGTTGCACCTTCAACTCCTGATACTCTTTTGGTGCCATTCTTTAGGGTACCTTGGATACTGGTGCTACTTTCGATACCAAGTCAATTGTGAACTCCACTCATCTATCTAGTAGAATGCCAGGTAGATGTGGAAAAATGTCAACAAAGTCATGCACAATCAGTAAATCAATCACTGTTAACTCAGGTGACTATTTACTCACAATGCTTACTAAGTACCCTTGGCTATTACCTTTCTAGGTATTTTCTATGCTTTCATTGCCGACATAACACATGGTGTAGTCTTGATCTTTTCCAAAAAATAGAAATCATATTCTTCTTGTTTTCAAAAATGTATCTCTCCTTTTGTAGCACTTGACAGTCGCATGATTATGTCTAAGGCAGTCCATTCCCAACATTATGTCAAAATCTTTCTTACTTATGAGATACAGATCAGCCTCTAGGTTCTTTCCATCAACTTCTAGCTTTTCACACATAGATATCTGGTTTATACTAATAGTTTCATTTGAGGCCTTATCCTCTTTGTGACATGCATACCCAATCTTAGAGTAACAATTAGTAGATATAAATGAATTTATTTCACCATAATCAAACAAAATGATAGTAGATATGCCAAAAACAGATAAAATACCTATTATCACATATATATCCTCCCCTGCCTCCTACTGAGTTAGAGTAAACAAGTGGGCTTTTGCCTTCTCTGGTGTTTTTCCTTTATGCTCTGGGCATTTTCCAGCCATATGTCTTTGTTTCTTCCATCTGAAGCAAACTTCATTTCCAAGTAGGCACTCCCCATCGTGATGCTTCTCACAATTCGAGCATAGAGGCTTACTCTTTGGTGCATCAGATTCTATCTTTCTCTCAGTCTTTCTTTTTGTCCTCTCTTTCTTATTCCAATATGGCCTTCATTTCTATCGTCTTCCTGTTCATCCTCCCTGGGATCAATACCTACATCAGGATCATTATCTTTAGTCTCCGCACGAAGCTTCTTAGCCTACGGTGCCTCATTTTCTTCAGATTCATATAGCGTTATGTCTTTAAATGGTGGCATATCATTGTCAAATTTGGTAGTAGTACACATTCCTCCTGTAGCTAGTCTATAAATGTCACAAAGTTAACATGAGGTAGTTGGTCAGGCAGAACTACCACCAAGCCCTAGTAAACTGCCCCATCAGCCCTTTGCAGGCAAGGTGGCAATAAGTTGATAAGTCACAAGGCAGCTATGATTACATTCGCCAGGTAGGGGTGTATTGCGTAATCCTTATCGAAAGGCACCACACTTCCTCAATATATTGAGCTACATTATGCCTAGGGTTCCAGACATGCTCCTCATACTCACGTACCCACCCTTGTGTGAGATGACTAAAAGCTGTAGTGGAGTTTCTAGCGGCAAGTTTTGTGCGTGCCATATTTGTCGTATCATTTATGAAAGTAAATCCAACAAGTTTCTTTTGTTACACTTATTTTTGTCTAATTTTAAGGACAAGATATGCATTTTATGAAACTAAACATCATATTTCACATCACAAGTTCAACAAAATAAGAGATAACAAATTGTAGGAATTTTCCATATCATGTACCGGACAAAAACTTACAATTTTGCTAAACACTTCAAAACTGCATCAGCTATAGTAAACTTTCATTTCATTTTCGTATAGCTTTTAATAAACATATTCAATTTAGATGTAGTCATAATAATAAAATCATTGTTCCCAGTGAATAAATTTTTCCAATATTTGTAAAGTAAATTTTTTTTAAATATTTACCTTTTTGGAGTTCGCGTAGTGTGCTGAAGGCAGAGGGAGTTAACTTTAATGCAGATATTTTTCCACTAAAACCTCAATCTTAAATTCCTACAATCAAGACATTTAGCTGCCACTCTGTAATGCCCTATGGATTTAAAACTGAAGCACTACTAAAGTTCTAATATTCCCTCAACAATTAAAATTTATTTAACAGAGAACATGCCAATTTTTTAAAAACAATATAACTCCATAACTCTAAGTATGGAAAATAAAAAGCATCAACTTATTTAAATCCAAGTAATTAAAAATAAAATTATTGTCTTAACGTAAAATACTAACGAAATGAGCATTTAAAATATAATCCAAAGATAACTCCAATCACTAAAATTTCATAAAATAAATTGGAAACTAAGTAATTAATTTCTTTTGTCACTCTCCGCTCTGCCAATGTTATAGAAATGGGGGTGAGTATAAAAAGTACACTAAGCAAGTTGTGTAACAATTCACATCAAATCCTAACATATAATGTCAATCATGTAAAAATCATACCATGGAAAACTGTTAGAAACTGTATCCTAGCACAACACCAAGAACCCAATTTTTATCCTGGACCAAGTTACAGCCCCTGACAGTAAATTTATAAGCACAAATAATTAAACTTGCACTGTGGCTTTCCCAAATGCACAATTTAAACCCTGGGACTAGTTATGTTCCCTAGCGACTACTAGTAATTTGAACATAATTAAAATCACATACAAGGGCAAGACATGAAAAATATAATCATGTTGCATAATAAAATCCCCCCTCAATGTCTTGAAAATTCTTTGAAAGCTAAGGACGTGAGGCTTCTTGAGCTTTAAAGAATTACTGTGCCCTCATCTAAGAAAAGAAATTGTAATAAATATGGTCGCCAGGTCGTTAGGTCAATATGTCAACTGAATTTCACAGTAGGGTCCTTGCGCCTTGCTCTGACTAGTGACTTAATGACCAGGCACTACTAAATGACCTAATGACCTGGCATTCATCAACCAATTCCGGGCTCTTATCATTCAGCTTGCTAGGTTGCTAAGCTCACGAGGTCATTTCTCGCTGTTTCTAGTGAGTACCAATTGGACAATGCGATGTTTAAGTAACAATTAGTCAAAAAGCTGGAGCACAACTCTAGCTGATTAGACTTGCACGCACCCCCTATTTGTTGGCATTAAATGCTTGCAATCATTACAATAAAAAAAATGCATACCATGGATCGGGGGAAAAACTCCTAGGACGTGGCCAGATCCATCAATTCCACAAGCATTAGTTTCTCTAGCATTCACTCTCTCTAAATTCCCTTCATAAATTCAAAAACTCCCTTTACTCCCCTATTTATTATCCAAATAGATTCAGATATCAATTTCCCATGTAAACAAATTTTGTTCGTCAAGTCAAGGTCAAAACTTGTCGTCAACAAAATGGCGTCATCTCAAAGAGACTCTGGGGAGAAAAATGATCCAGAAAACAAGGAGTCAAAATGTCAGAATACCCGTTCAATTTCAAAGAAGGCAGAGGAAAACGGCAGGGACCAGACCCTCAAAACCGGCCCCTGAATCTACAAAAGAAGCTTTCCAAAAGCAGGTAGAATCACTTGCCGAAGAAGTTAAAAGATCGCAATAGTAAAATCTGCCAAATTTCCTTCGAAACAGTGGAATCATCCTAGGAAAACTCTTCCTGGTAGGCCGAATACTTTGAAAGATCCCCAGTGAGGTTAATCCTCTAAGAGAACATGTCAGATGAAGGCTGAGTTTTACTCCTACTTAAGGCTCGTGTCAACTGATAGGTGTTTCATTAGATTGTTAATTTCTCCGTACTAGTGTTTATTATGTGTTTTATTATATTAAAATATTTATTTACGCTTGATTTGTTTATTTACTATAGGACCAAGGAAATAATTAAAAAGAATCAAGTTCAGGTGATTTTGCAAGAGTTTTGGAGCTCGGGGACCAAGATGTCAAGCAATAAAACATGGAGGGATGAAAAGAAAGAAAACAAAAGAAATAGACTAGTACGTCTGCACCGCCACTTGGTGGTTAAGCGATGGAAAATGGAAAGGAAAGAGATGGAAAGGGAAAATATATTCTAGATGAATTTAGAATTATTTACTTGTTTAGATTAGTATTTATTTATCTATTTATCTTTTTGTTTATTTATTTTTAGTTGGTTACCAAGTTAGGGCTTCGTTAAGGTTAGGATTGTGTTCACCCTATATAGAGCTCTTTTATTTTATTGTATAAATCATCCTATTTTTTATGAATAAGCTTTCTTTCAAGAGTCGTCTTGAATTTTCTTAAGAACTTGTGAATTCATACCTTAACAACTTGTAGGTTGTTGAGCTTGCGAACTCGTCCCTCTTGTTCGGCATCAATTTTGGTATTAGAGTTGCATCATTTCCTTTGGCCTCATTTATGTTACGGGCATTTGTCAAAGTAGTAAGTATGCTTTTTCCCACACCCAACTTCCAATTAAACCCTAAATACTCCTACAATAATTACCCTCTTCCACTCCTATCAAACCCAAATGCACATACAACCATCATCCTAGTTTATTTAAAAAAAAAAAATTCCTGCTGCTATTCAAAAAACACACCAACCCTTATATCTTTAGCAGATATTTCTTAGCTATTTATAAAAAAAAAATAAAAAAAAGGAAACTACAACTCTGCTTGAAATAGGAACAAATGGACCAAGTCTCCTAATCAAATCTAAGAGGAACCAAGCCCACTATCTAACACTACCCCCAAACCCCACCCTCCATCCAACACAACTAAAGGCCCAAAGAAAAAAAGACAAATTCCAACCGAAATTAACCCAGTACCCAGCCCACAAAAGCCATATAACACCATCCCACAAGCATCATCCCTTTTGTCCAACGTCTCTGCTCTTTCAACATATCGCCTGCCACCACTGCCAAAAGTTGATTGCCATCCTCTTGACGCCACTACCACACTGAGACACAACCCACGCCACATTGCTGCCACCGCTATGCTAATCTTTTGCATTGCTGCCTTCTTCTTTGGAGTTCGTGCCATCCAACTGCCTTTGTTGCTTTGCTGGTTCTAGCGTGTTTCTACAACTCTGCCATCCGCCGCCACCAATTTGCCGCCACCATCTATAAGTCTGGTTCTATGCTTTTGTAATTCTGGTTGTAAAGATTCTACCAGGTTTTGCACTTATGCCAGTCCCGTTTTTTCTACCATTACTGATTCTGCCGCCCTATTTATTTCCTCAATTCTACCAGAGCTTAACTTTCTCTACACTGCCCAGCCCCATGCTTGTTCACTACCACTGTTTTAAAGTCTGCTCCAGTTCTAATTTGAGTTGCTCTACTCAGGAACAGAAGAGGTAAATCAAAACACAATTGTGTTGAGGTCCGGATTCTTCTCTGCCTTATTGACTAGTGCACTTTTATTTAAGTGTTATGTTATTTTAGTTTAAGTAGTAGTATTAGTTCCAAGCATTCTTTATTTCTGTTTTTTATTTAATTCGTTTGAAAAATTGTTATAGCCAAAGAAGTTGACACAATGCATAAAAGTCTAGAAGGGGTAGTTGCGGACCTTAGTCTAAATTTAGATACTATTAAGACTAATGTGACTCAAATAAAAAAAAAGTGCTCAAGCTATACAAGATAACATTAAACAACTTACCATAGCTTTTGGAAAACGTCCTATGGAGGACTAGCCTGAATCTTCTAGAGTTTATAATGTTCCAACAAGTACACTTCCCACTCCTCCTCAAAATCAGGTCCCTAGAGAAAATGATCATATTCCAAAATTTCACAATCCCCTAGTACCACTCCATCTTCCTCAACAACCTGAGGTTTTTAGAAACGTTAAGGTTGAAGCTCCTGAATCTGATAGGAAAATAGAACCTAAAATTTTCCTCAAATGGATGATTTCATTAGACGGCACAACTTAACGGACGATCAACGCATTCGCTTTGTGAATATGAAACTCGTCAAGCCCGTCAAAAGGTACTGGCAATCTATTTCTTGCCATCACAAACAAATAGGAATGCCTATCACTGCTTGGGTTGAAATAAAAGCTAGGCTACTTGGGTTGAAATAAAAGCTAGGCTAATTGAGAAATATGTTCCATACATTCATGGAACTCAACTCTTGGACCTCACCTCAACCTCAAACAATAAGCTAGCTCCGTTAGTGAATACATGACTCATTTCATTGGCCATATGTATCGAGCTGAGCTCAATGTGTCTGATGATGTCATTGTTACTCGTTTTCTAAATGGACTGAGACCTAAGCATAAGCATGAAATTCTTTTACATAGTCCATAAACTTTAAACAAGGCTTTTCATAAGGCTCTTGAGTATGAGCGATACTTCAGCTCTTCCTGTGCTCAATGAGCAACTCAGCCTTTGCACTGCCTACTCAGCTCCCAACTTCCAATGGGCCTGTCTCTTTTTCAACTCGACTTCTAAATGGGTCTCCTCAAAATTGACCTGCCAATGGGTCTTTCCAAACTCAACCTAGCAATAGGTCTTTTCAAAAGTGACCTACCAATTTCAAAAGTGACCTACCAATGGGTCTTTTCCAACTCGACCCCAGAATAGGTCAATTTCAAGCTCCTCATAGTTCTTTGCAATTGCGGCCAATCAGTTTCCTCCAACTCAAATTGACCTCTTTCTAAGATTGTTTGCCATCACTATCATAATAACGGTCACATCGCTTCCTAATGCCATTTTGGGAATCTTGTACTTGAAGATGAATCTTCTTTGCCTATACAAGATGATGAGTACTATACCCTATACAAGATGGTGAGTACTATACCATAGATCCCATTGACCCTTCTGAGGATGATCTTGACCAAGTTGAGGACTACGGGGAGGAAGAGGCTGTCATTTCTGTTACGAGGTGTATCCTTTCCATTCCTATTGATTCTGATTCTTGGAAAGAACCTCAATCTTCCAAACATGGATTCCTTGCAACAACTGCAATTGCAAACTTGTCATTGATGGGGTAGCATGATAAATATCATGTCTAAAGCAGCTATTAGCAAGTTTGGCTTCAAACCTAAACCCCACAAACATCATTTCAAAATGGCTTAGGTTAACCAAACTACTTTACCAGTCACAGAACGGAGTCTCGTTCCCCTTAAATCGGGACGACACTTCTCTGAGAATATTTATTGCGATGTCTTACCCATGGACGTTGCATATATTCTCTTGGGCTACGCTTGGCTGTATCATCATGATGTTACGCACTATGGGCATGATAACATCTATGAATTTCTACACCAAGGGAAACAAATTCACCTCAATCCTGTAAAACCAGTCAACCCTTCCCTTGAAAACTCTTAGATCCTATACAAAACCCCAAACTTTCCACTTCATCAAAACCTAACTCTAAACCTGATTATCGCATTCAAATTGTCTCCTCCAAAGCTTGCAAGCGTGAGAGTAGTTCTACAGGACTTGTCTTTGTGCTTGTAGCTAAAGCTATCTCTCCTTCCTTTCCTAAAACACCCACTCCCTTCCCTTCCACAAAAGTAAAGAGGGGGAAAAAAAGAA
>CAVNYN010251176.1:30078-42211 GCA_963692815.1 Nyctanthes arbor-tristis
AATTCACCTCAATCCTGTAAAACCAGTCAACCCTTCCCTTGAAAACTCTTAGATCCTATACAAAACCCCAAACTTTCCACTTCATCAAAACCTAACTCTAAACCTGATTATCGCATTCAAATTGTCTCCTCCAAAGCTTGCAAGCGTGAGAGTAGTTCTACAGGACTTGTCTTTGTCGCTTGTAGCTAAAGCTATCTCTCCTTCCTTTCCTAAAACACCCACTCCCTTCCCTTCCACAATCCAAACCCTATTAAGTGAGTTCAATAACATTACTCCTAATGATCTCCCAGAAGAGTTGCCTCCTCTGCGGCATATTCAACATGCCATTGATCTTATTCCTGGGTCTAGGCAGATTCTTGGGTTATTGACAAAAGGCTTTATTCGCCATAGTCTTAGCCCTTGTGCAGTACCTATTCTACTAACACCCAAGAAAGACCATTCTTGGCGCATGTGTGTAGACAATCATGCCATTAACAAGATCACCATCAAGTACCGCCTTCCTATCCCTAGTCTAAATGGCATGCTAGATGAGTTGGCATGGTCCAAATTATTCTCTAAGATTGATCTCTGTAGTGGGCACCACCAGATTTGAGTTCGACCTGATGATGAGTGGAAAACTACTTTCAAAACTCAAGATGGTTTGTACAAATGATTAGTCATGCCTTTTGGAATGTCTAATGCTCCTAGTACATTCATGAGAGTTATGAAGCTCCTAGTACATTCATGAGAGTTATGAATGTCGACTTCTTTTCCTCATCCTGATGTTGTTGAGTTTGTCCTCGATGATGCCAGTTGTTGAGTCTATCCGTGATGAAAGCATTGTCTGCGATGATCTAGAAGATTTTTGGTTCGCTAGAAAGGTCATTTACCTTCGAAAGATACTTGGCTTCCTAAAGATGATTTGCACTAGTTAGATAAACCACTACTGGAAGAATACTTGAAGCATAACTCACCAGAGTCGAGTTCTTTTTCGATGGGGGGAAATGATGCAAAATGGGAAGGAAAGAAACGGAAAGGGAAAATATATTCTAGACAAATTTAGAATTCTTTACGTGTTTGGATTAGTATTTATTTATCTATTTATCTTTTTATTCATTTATTTTTACTTGGTTATCAAGTTAGAGCTTTGTTAAGGTTAGGGTTGTGTTGACCCTATGAATAGCTCCTTTATTTCATTGTATAGATCTTCCTATTTTTTAAGAGTCATCTTGAATTTTCTTAAGAACTTGCGACTTCTTGCCTTAACAACTGGCGGGTCGTTACAACTTGCGAGATCGTCCCTCTTCTTCGGCATCAGTAAGATTTGTAGACAAAAAAGGCAATGTAGGTGCACCGCCTTATTGATATACCCACATTGCTCTGCAAATTTCATGGCAGAACATTTGGTGTAGCCATACTACTCGTCTATTTGGCCGCACCTCCCTCCTATGCATGGAATTGCTTTACTTTCCTTGTTCGTCCAGTATTCTTTTTATGGTGAAATTTGTACACGATTTTTATTCTTTTTCTTAGAGCTTTTAGAACTTATATAAAGGGGTCATGTCTTAGGTACAGACACACAACTTTGTAGAATAATTTACTTTTACAACAAAGACAAATTTAGAGGAAGATTTTCCCGAGTGAGCCCTCAAGGCTAAGTTTTCTCTTCTTCTAGTTCAAGGAGATGTTGTTGTTGCTACTTCCTATTTTTAATTAATCAATTCCAATAACATTGTTTCTTAATCTTTTGTGAAATTAGTTGTGTTATTCTATTTTCTTCGTTTATGATTATTGATTTTGTAATGTATTGTAGGCCTACTATTTTGGACAATTGAATTTCTGTCACTAGAGTTAGGGTTTCAATCAGTAATTGTTGTTGCTCCTAATTCCGGTAACAACTAATGATTGTTAATCATTAGGGATAACACAACCTAAATTAAATAGATCAAGCTTGTGAATTTATTGCCTAGATTAACTGATTTTTCTAATTCTTCATTCAATCATTGTTCTAAATCTAGAAAGATTATTCTAGGTTGTCCAAATGGTTAGATCTAACTGAAGAGCTTGTTTTAATCTAAGGGAAAATCCAGGTAGCAAAGCTTATTGTTGTTTAGAGTTAATAGTTTCGCAAGAAAGTAGGAACAACGTAGCTTTTGATTACTATATTTTATGTGAAATGCACAACTGAACCAAGAGCTGGAATTACCGTTAATCTTCTAACTTGTGTTTGCAAATATGTTTTAATTGTTTTATTCTTTTCTTCTTCTTAATTTTAGTTAAATATTTTGCAAAACCCCCTATTGCTGGTTGATACTAAATACGTTGAATTATCAATTGTTCTCTGTTGGTTTGACCATTACTCTTTGCTTCTATAAATTCTTTAAATTTAACGAAATAAGGTATTTATTAGTTTGGTGTATTCGACACGTGACCAATTTTTGGCCCCGTTGCCAGCAAACAGTGTGATTAATTTGAGTATTCTTGTGTTAATTAGTTTTACTCTTATAATTATTTTTGTTATTTTCTTTAATTTGAATGACCAATGTCCGTTCCTCTAGTCAAAATGCAATGTTTTTTGACCTAGAGATCGAACGGATGTTGGCAAGTTAAGAAGAGATGCTAGGCAATCTGTAGTTGATGAAGAGATGGCCGCCAACAATAACAATCAAACTTTGAAACAATTTACTGCTCCAAATCTTACTCAGCAACCAAGTACTTTTCCAAATTTACTAGAAAATACGACCTTTGAGCTTAAATCTGGGTTAATCCACTTATTACCTTCTTTTCATGGTCTAGCAAGTGAGGATCCCCATAAGCATCTCACTGAATTCCATGCAGTGTGCTTGAGCATGAAACCACCTAGATCACAAAAGAGCAAATCAAGTTACATGTGTTGCCATTCTCACTTAAGGAAGCAGCTAAGGATTGGCTCTCCTACCTATTGTTGGGCACCAAAAAACATGGAATGGAATGAAAAATTTGTTCTTGGAAAAGTATTTCCTTGTGTCAAAGGCTAAAAATATCATAAACGAGATTTGTGGGATACGATAACATTAAGAAGAACTATTATATGAATATTGGGAGTGCTTCAAAAAGATCTGTGCAAGATATCCACACCATCAAATCATTGATCAACTCCTGGTTCAATACTTCTATGAAGGACTTATGCCAACGGATAATAGCATGATCGATGCAGCCAGTGGTGGTGCCTTAGTTGATAAAACCCCAGAGGCGGCAAGAACTTTGATCTCTAGTATGACTGAGAACTCTTAGCAATTTGGTACTAGGAATGATGCACATATTAGAAGGGTGAATGAGGTACAAACTTCATCAATTAAAAATTAATTATCTGAACTCACTTCTCTTGTTAGAAACTTGCTAAGGGAATACACAAGTGAAAACTTGTAGAATCTGTTCGATGGTGGGGCATCCAGCTGATACCTGCCCAACATTGCAAGAGGAAAATATTGAACCGGTAAATGTTGCTAGACCCCTTCCATACCAGAATAGACCTTACGATCCATTCTACAACATAAACAATCCCAGTTAAAGAGATCACCTTAATTTAAGCTATGGAAGGAATCAACCCCAAAATTTCTGTCCTAATAGGAAGCCAGAACAATTCCCACCAAGACCACAGCAACCTCCTAATCTAGATATTCCATTATAAGAGGTGGTTAAAACACTGGCTAGAAATACTTTTCAATTTCAATAGGAAACTAAAGCTAGCATTTAAAACCTGGAGAACCAAATGAGCCAAATGGCCACTGCCATTAATTGAGTGGACGCTCAAATAGAAGGAAAATTGTCGTCTCAACCTAAAGTGAATCTGAAGAGGGGATTATGAAGTGTTTAAGGATGACAACGTGCTATTGTAGAGAACCTATACCTACCTATTAGCCACTTAAAGGCTAGGTCGAGCCAATGACGTCAAACGAAGGCACTGCTTGGGAGGTAACCCAAGAAGGAAGTTTTTCAATTTTTGAGTATTTTCTTTTCATTAATTTGCTTAGATTTCTAATTGTGCATTTATCTTTTATTTTTATTTTTGAATAATGGTATGGGCCTTTAGTGAAGAAGTTAGGTGATTGGCCCTTTTTTTTGAATTTACTGTTTTTGTTTTTCAAAAAATAATAATAATAATTCTGTGAAATCTAGCAGTGTGCCCGGTGAGGCTACATGGGCATACTGATGGTCTAGTGTCACTGCATCATGCTATAAAAAAAGAAAAAAAATTTGTGTATTTTCTTTAATTCCTTTCCTCTTTTTTGTTTTGTTTCATTCTACATTGAGGACAATGTAGAGTTTAAGTGTAGGGGGAATGAATCATTGGCTTCGTATGTATATAATTACTTGCTTTGTGTATTTTTACTACTCTTGTGGCTCAGTTTCGTGTTTTTTATCCTCCTTTTTTTTTTTAGAATCTTAGCTGGATATGAGGCGGCAACTTGTTGGTTTTGAAATTAAAAGAATAGCAGTTTAGCTAGAATTAGAATCTTAAGCAACGCTAGAGTAAAACCAAAAAAAAAATAAAAGAAAAAAAAAGAAGAGAAAGCATTTTTTTGATTTTGACCCAAAGAGATCCATAAAACGATTGAATGAGTTGACTCACACCTTCTATTTATTTGCTTTGCCTATATTTGGTTATGGCTGGATTAGGCTGACACATGTAACCTAGAGGGATTTTTAAGCCTTAGACTGATGCATCTTTACAGTCTCACTATCTTTGTTCATGTGTGATATTCTTCCATGGGTTTGTGTATCTAAAACTTGCTTCATTTCTCTTTGAGGCTGCATTGTTACATGCATTTCATAAATATTTTCATAAATATGATTGAGGCACTCTTGCTTGGTTAACCATTTTAGCTAAAAAGCCTACCTTAACAATTAATTCCCTTTTGCATAACCGCTTTGAGCTTTAAGGCCTAATTTTTTTCTTTACAACCCTCAATACTAGTCTTGAGCCGAAAATAATATATATCCTTACCTTACCAATGGACTAGTAGAGTTGAGATTACTTTTGTTGCTTAGGGATGGATAAGAAGTAAGTGTGGGGGGGAGGGGAAGTAGCTGTTATTGTTGAGGCATTGGTGAAATAACATGAGTTCAATTTGATGATGCATGGGCTAGTATCATTTGTTATGAAAAAAGGAAGAAAAGTTGATGAATTGAAGAAAAAAAGAAAGAGTTGATGGGGAAAAAAACAAGAATTATCCGTGCAAAATGAATTGATGAAAAGAACAATGGAAAAAAAAGAGAGAAAAAATAGAAAGGGAAGTTTTATGCGAAAAAGGGGAAAAAAGAAGAATTTGATATAAAGGGCTGTTGATTAGAAGTTCATGTGTTACAAATGTCAGAAGTTCATAAGCGCAAGTTTATCAAGACTAGTCTGCATGTTCAACAATTTTAGCTATTGTGGGCAAGTGTTAAAGAAATAATGATAATCGGAGTTTTAGAGGTCTAATGGAGATAATTCAAGCAGGATTGGAAAGATAAATTAAAAATATACAAAATATGACTAGATTCAAATTCGGTTCACAAAGTTATCAAAAGTCATCACGAAATTGCAAGTTGTGTTCTCATCAAGATAGGGTGTCACTAATGTGTAGCCTTTAGTGTTTTGATCATATCGAGAGTTCTAGACATCAGATTGGAGTAATTAAAGTTTAAGAATGAAGCCAAGAGATTTATCTATAATCATCATCTTTACCATCTTTCCAAATTTAGAATATAGCTTGGCAAAAAACTTGCCGGTGTACAGCTGTTGGTTTTTCATTCATATGTCGAGCTGTCATTATCCAAATTCTGTGCTTTTTGATCCAATAGAAAGACAAGTTGAAGGGCTACAAATCATATTTTATCATTAACATCTGAATCTAGACGAAACATCTTCCAAAATTGCCTATGATCTATAAGTTGATACATTTACATGATAGCTGCTGGACAAGTAGGTAGTGCTCAGTATTTTGGACATTTCTAGGCTTAAAAATTTCAAATTGGCTTGAAGTGATTTCAACACATAGCCAACTCATTTTGAAACAACTTTTATTTTGGTGATAAGGCCTAATTCAATGAATATCATCATCAAAATATAGGTACAATTTGCAATAGATTTACAAGAGCGAATGAAGCATATAGATTAACTTTGATCAAGCTGCAATGAGCAAGTTGGTGTATTTTCTTTATATAAGGAGCACTCCTGTGGCCATTGAAAAACAAGTTTTTGAAGATCAAAACACGAGAGAAAGGAGTGAAGAAACAAGGAACAAAGTAGAGGCATTTTCATATAAGAATTCATAGATTTAAACTTAAATCTATGTTGGGATCCACCTGTTTTTGTTGCTCTACTTTGATTACATTCTAAGCATTTTTGTACTAAGGTTGAAGATGAAACCCTTTTGATAATGTAATTATTTGGGTATCAAATTAATTCCATTTGTGTGAAACGTTGATGGTTCTTATTTATTTCATTAATCAATCAGACATATCTTTCATCTTTAACATCAAGTATTATTGATAGTTAGAAACTCGGTTGATCATTCCATGCTTGGGCTTGATTGTTAAGTAATTATCTTTTATTTGCCATTTTCTTTAAATTAATACGGATAACCGATCTTAATTGTTACTTGAATTTGGGAATTAATGGATACTTACTTATTATATTGTCAAAACTGGTGGATTTGAAAATCTTCTGTTGCTTTCTTTTTGTGATTCAGTTTTTTATTTTTCAGTTTTCAATTCATTTTAAATTTTCTATTTTGCGGGCTTGTTTTCAGATTTCTAAAAATGCATTACTTTGTAATTTTGGAAAATTGTTTTCAGAAACACAAAATGGGAAAATATGTTCTTTTTGACATTTTGAGAATTTATTTGCTTGTTAAGCAAATTAAATAATTTTGTTTAAGTAAATTAAATAATTTTATTCTTTCCTTAAAAAAAATATTTTGTACTAATATATTACTACCATGATTAAAATATGAAAATTTGCTATATAGTTTTTTATGATGAAAAATGAAATTAGAGGAGAGAGAAAGAAATAACATTTAGGGGAATGGATAAAAGAGAGATAAGAGAGTAGTCATAATTTGGGTGCATCATTAGAAAAAAATTAGATGAGAGAGAAAGAAACTAAGCAGTCGATTGAGAGAAGCAGCACTACAGTAGGCGTAATTAATTTGTAGGTGGAGGGATGAAGGGTTGTAAAATTAGAGAGAGTAATTGGAATTCTCAAAACAAAGCGTTTTCCGTGTTTTTAATTAAATATTGTGTCTTTCTTAAAAACTCTCAAAACAACTTTTATCATTTTCTTTTTTTTTTTTTTTGTTAAAAAATTCCTTGTTTTTCAAAATTTGTTTTTGAAAATATGAAAATAAACGCATTTTCAGTGTTTTAAAAAATTGAAAACTAAAAACGGTCTCAAAACAGTAAAAAAACATATAATTCTCTTTTCGTTACTCAAAATTTGTTGAAACTTATTGTCTTTAATTATTTTTATTTCATTATTAGTCTAAAGCTAAACAACTCATACTGTTTCAACTAGCTAGAAGTAAACTAAGGAAGTCTAGATTAAACTTTCATACTCATCATTCCATTCCTTATGGGATTGACCTCGTTATTTATGTTTCTATATTCCAAATTGATTCCTGCATTTGCGAGCATTTAAAATTGACATAACAGTTGTTTCTTGGTATAAAGGCTTGTGTTACTTTTGAAGATTGTGTGTGTTCTTATTGTATAGGTGATGCTAGAAGTTTGGAAAGGATGAAGGAAGTAGTGGTTTCACTTGAGATATGTGCTTGAATGTTATGAATTTGTGATCGACTAGTTCCAACAATTCATTAGCCCCACTTTCTAAATTTTTCCATCCTTAATCCATAGCCCCATTACAGCCCTTAAAAGACCTTCTAATTTGTGTCATGCATGTGCACCTAAGTGGTGGAGAATGAGAAATCTTGCAAGCCTATGGTAGAACTCTCCAATTGAATAGAATTTTGAGCATAAACACTTAACATTTAAAAACTTAAGCAAAGAGTGAACTTATCTGTGAGAGTCGACCTATTCGGTTTATGCCATTCTACTTAAAAACTTAATTTTATGATTCTAAGGGTTGCTTGAGGGTACTTCTTCTTGACATTTTGTGAGTTTTGAAGGGTTAATCTGTATTTGTGGAAAAAAAGAACAAAGAAAAAAAATAGAAAAAATTCTCAAAACTCTTGTATTACTTTGGAGACTTTTTACCAGGCAGGCTACCTTAATTTTCCATAAGCTTAATAATGAGTTTCCTGCCTTATGTGTGACCAGGAGAATCTAATAGTTATGATTGTGTTTTGTGCTTGGTTTTAGGTTGTTTGAGGATGAACAGTAGTTTAATCGTGGGCAAACGGGATAGGTGTTTGATTAGATTATTTAATTTCACCATACTAGTATTTATTATGTGTTTTATTATATTTAAATATTTATTTATGTTTGGTTGTCAATTTGTTGTAGGACCAAGGAAATAGCTAAAAAGAATCAAGCTCGGGCATATTTTGCAAGAGTTTTGAAGCTTGGGGACCAAGATGTCGAGCAATAAAACATAGAGGGCTGAAAAGAAAGAAAACCAAAGAAATAGACTGGTGTGGCTGTACCACTGCTTGGCGCGCCTGGACAAGTGTAAGATTTACAGAAAGAAGAGGCATTACAGGCGCACTGCCTTATTAATGTCTCTGTACAACTCTGTAGATTTCCTAATAGAACGTTTGGTGTGGCTGCACTGCTCGCCTGTGCGGCTGTACCACCCTCCTACGCGCGGAATTACTTTATTTTCCTTGTTCCTCTAGTATTCTTTTTAAGGTAAAATTTGTACACGATCTTTATTCTTTTTCTTAGGGTTTCCAGACCTTATATAAAAAGGTCATATCTTAGGTATAGGCATACAATTTCATAGAATAATTAATTTTTACAACAAAGACAAGCTTGGAGGAAGATTTTCCCGAGTGAGCCCTCAAGGCGAACTTTTCTCTTCTTCATGTTCAAGGAAATGTTGTTGCTACATTTCGTTTATAATTAATCAATTCCAGCTACGTTGTTTCTTACTCTTTTGTGAAATTGCTTGGGTTATTCTATTTTCTTTGTCTATAATTGTATCTACCAGGTCATAGAAAGTCAACACAGGTCAAAGGTGAAAGGAGGTCAACGGTCACTGGGCCTTGAGAATAGGCCCAGAGCGCCTCACCTAACCCAACAGCCACAAGATCTACTGACTTAATTTATTGACCTTAAGGACAACCCTATTCTCTCACTACGGCGGCTCAAGACAAACAGGCACCTCGCCAGCGAGCTCACAGGTGACTTAGCCAAAAGCCATGACCCATGCCAACTCCGCAGAGGTTTGAGAGCCCATATGAAGAACCTTATCCTTACGGCTGATGGGACCCAAGCATTAAATGCAATGTAGAGGTTACTTATCCCATACGCAGTTCAGATAACTATTGGCCAAAAAGTGAAGGCCTAATGTCAGTCGATTAGACCTTATGTCATTCACGTGGGGTCACATTAAATGTTTGTAATCATCACTCCCAAGCAAAGTGCAAATGTATACTATAAATAGAGCCAAACAGAAATGGGAAAGAGTTCGACACCTGAAACCTCATTCTTCTTGTCTTCTACACATTATAGTCTTCCATTTATCACAAACATCCTTGGCTTTCCTTGCATTTATCACTCATACTGATTCAAACATAAATTTTCCGCAAATTTAAATCTTGTTTGTTAAGTCCAAAGGCATCCTCTGTGGGAAACTTACAAAAGGTTGCGAAAAGCAAATATCTAGGAAATCTAACCTCCGGTAAAAGGAAATGAATGGAAGACGCTCCAAGAGCAAAAAGACAAGAACTTGTAATATCAGACTGCCTCCTGGGTTTTGTGAAAACCGGGGCACCGCCAGTGCCGGCTTCTCGCAGCAGGTAACGGCAATAGGAACTTCCTGACGACAAGCGGAGGCCCTCACTGAAAATGTGCTGCGGTTGCAAAAGTACAACCTGCCAACTTCCCAACAAGCTAATAAAATACCTGCAAAGAGGGCTAATTCCCCAGGGAAACGCGTCAACAAAGGGTTGAGCCACGGCTCGACACCAGGGTTCGGCTGGCCATCCCTCAGTGCGGCGGCCATGCTGGATCCCCTTAGGGATGTGGCCGGAAGCTACATTCACCCTGAGTTGGCTCCATGGCTTGGGCAAGGCCTGAAGAGACTAAAGTCGTCTGAGCCTCGGTAGCCAAGTAGCCAACTGCAAAAGAGGAAGGTCAATCCACAGGTTTTTTGAGGTTATAGTCAATCCTTCAACAAACCGTAAGTTAGGTGGAACAAGGAAACGACCATGCGACCTTAGAAGAGAACTTCCAATCAGAGGGAGAACTAAGGACCGTCTACCCTAACTAGGACGGTCACCACCCTCAATATGTCCATGGAATATATCTTTGACCTTCTGAGTGGTGACTAAATTTTACTCAAACCAAAGCCCGTAAAAAGGCAGGTAAAGAATGCGGATCAATCAAAACACTATAGGTACTACACAGTCGTGGGACACAACATAGACGACTGCAGCCATGTAATTGGGCGAGGATACTTTAGTGAACACATAGCAAATCGCCAAAGGCTGGACGCGTGAGCTTGTCCGCTAGTGGACCTCAAAGCCCGAGCTCTACAGAACTAACTTCCTACCGAGGCCAGCATGCTCAGCAGCAGAGGCCTTAACACAGAGGTTTATGATGGACAGAGGTATGGTCCCAAAAGTAAAGCTTATATTTACGATCACCCACCTGAGAAGCACTTTTTCCCCGTCTCAAATGAACTCCTTCTCCCCATGCAACACAGATGCCAGTGGCCAGCTTAATCCCCATGTGAGTGCCCCAACTATTACAACGGCAATCGCAGGTGTTAAGATCGACATGAACTTGGTGGATAGCGACAGCACTGTGAACGTTATTTATTAGAGCGTCTTCCAACAAATGGAGATTGACCAAAAGGCCGTCAAGCCTTCTGGAGCTAAATTTCAAGGCTTTACCAGAGATCAAGTGGAGGCGAAGAGATGGTCACACTCCCTATGGAAATAGGGGACGAGACGTACACCACTTGTAGACGTGCCCTTAGGTTATAATGCCACCTTGGGACGCCCAATCCTATATGAGCTTAAGGCCACGACCTCTATATTCTACCTCATCATGGAGTTCTCCACCCAGCAGTAGACTGCCATAATACATGGTAGCTAGACAACCTCACTCGGATTCAACCCAGAACACGTCATAGGCATAAAACCCCTTGACCTAAGGGTTAGCGAACCCAGAGCACAAGCTCACCCGGGTGATGAGCTCGAAACAATAAAATTGAGTGACACAAGGACAGAGGTTGAACTTAGAAATGGGCCAAAGCTAAAAGAACCAATGAGGACCCAGCTCGTCCAATTCTTGAAACAAAATCTGGACGTCTTCACGTGAGTCTACAAGGATATGGAGGGGATCCATCCAAAGTACACCTGCCACGAGCTCAATATCAGTCCTAAGGCCAAATCTGTTAAGTAAAACAGACGACCTCTCAACGACAAAAGGTACGAGGCCTTAGCTAAGGAGGTGTACAAGCTATTGGGGAACAAGTTCATAAAAGAAGCGCTGTATCCTCAGTGGGTAGCTAATCCAATCCTGGTTAAAAAGGGTGATGGGAGCTAGAGAATCTGCATTGATTTCACAGACTTAAACAAATCATGTCCCAAAGACAGTTTTCCCTTGCCTAGAGTCGACCAGATGGCTGACACCACAGCTGGTCACAAGTTGTTGAGCTTCATGGATGCTTATTCCAGATGATGTCATTCTGATTGAAAAATTCCAGGGCTACTTACCACCGGCTGGTAAACTCCATGATCAAGGACTATCTTTGCAAAATTATGGAGGTTTACATCTATGAAATGCTCGTCAAAAGCCTTCAAGCAGAACAACACATCGAGGGCCTTTCCCGAATGTTCTAAATCCTCAGAAGTTACAGGATGAAGCTCAACCCCAAGAAGTGTTCCTTCGGAGTAGCCTCTGGAAAGTTTATGAGCTATATAGTCAATCAGGGGGAAATCGAGGCGAACCCAGAAAAAGTGAAGGCAATTTTTGACATGGAACCTCCCAAATCAATAAA